>CAHIKZ030000404.1:347500-350000 GCA_903632075.3 Acanthosepion pharaonis | reverse complement strand
TCTATTTGTTCATCAACTATATAGTTTGGAAAGCTATTATTAATAAATGTAATATATAATATATTATATAATTTATCCGGTAGTGAAATAATTATTAGACATTATGTTACCTCAATTAACAATGTCCAGAATTTAACTTGAATTTAGATTTGACTAATATATATTTATGAGCTTTCTTAAATATAAAATTTGCTATAAGTAACGACATTTACATTTTTGTTTATAAAATCCTTACATCTGCCTGCATGTATCTGTCTATATTTCTGAGATGAGGTAATTATGTACACTATGTACATTATTCAGACTATTGTCCTCATCTTTGTTGTCATATTTATGACAACGTTTCGGCTGTTGTACGCTCCGGCCTTCTTCGGGTGGTTGGAATGTCGAACTGAACCCTTTATTTCGATCGCTGGGGTAGACTGTTCTAGTTCCACGTGCCATGTCCTTAAGGACATATGGCACAGTGGATAAAGGTGTTGGTTAAATTCAGGGACAGGAGCCCAAAAAGATGTGAGTTCAATACCCTCAGTGGTGCACCTGGAGAGGTGAATTAACAGGAGATAACTGATAACTGACATTCATGGAACTAGAACAGTCAACCCCAGCGATATTATAATACCAATGGCTTTCCATACTTCATACTTCTCCAATTCACTCTCGTGTGGTCATGTGTGACGCCATGAGATGCGGTGCGATTTTCGCTACTAGCGTCTTATATGCACGTGTTTATCGTTGCTTAGAAATCATCTATGTAAACAATGACAGACTATCATCACTGTCTTGTCCGTATATTGCTTAATATGTTGTATTTGACGTCTTTGATAATGGCTTATGTAAGCCGAAAGCTTACGTATTTGATAATGGCTTATGTAAGCCGAAAGCTTAGATTGTACTAAAAAAAATTATGGATCAATATTGTGATTTTCTTTTTTCGTTCAACGATAATGTTATTAAACTTATTAGACGTTACGAAAGAAATTTACACAAAACAAATAGACAACACTTGTATATATTATTTAATGAAACGTGTATGAATATATATATATATATATATATATATATATATATATATATATATATATATCAGCAGAGTAGAAACATATTAGGTTCGATATAATTGGGTTAGAATGCATATATCTAGTTTTGGGCATAATATCTCGAGTTGTTTATTAAGTCTTATTATAAGTGATGATATAGTGTGCGTCTCTGTGTGTGCATGTGAAATTATGCATATATAAAGTTGAATCCCGTGAGATAAAGGAACGTTTATACATATGATTATATGTATAAAGTAACAGAAAAAGTCTCGATTAATGTGCATGCACACATTGATGCACGCATAATTCAAAGGGGTGCAGAAAATTGCCGATGAGAACTCCTTCCTGAAATCTGGTCAGTTATCATCCTTCTTGGTCTTGCTGAGAACATTTCAACAACTCCTTCTCATATATATATATATATATATATATATATATATATATATATATATAAAATACATTTTTATGTTTAACGTTATTTTTTATAGATACAGGTATTTAAGTAAATGCTCTGTTTATAATAAACAGTATTAAATAACATTTACCGGCCTGAATGTCCGAGAAATTTTCATACTTATTTTCATGTTATTTAATACTGTTTATTATAAATAGAGCATTTACTTAAATACTTGTATCTATAAAAAAGAACGTTAAACATAAAATGTCTTTAATAAATAAATTGTCGGACTTTTGTCCATTTCTTAATATATATATATATATATATATATATATATATATATATATATATATAAACTTGAACTTTAAAAATAGGAAATATTTCGATAGACAGTCCGTTTTCGCAAAGTGATTGCCAAAATGGCTAACAGACACTAAATTCTCTTATTTAAATATTTCTTTCTTGTAAATTGACATTTATCGCTGAACTTAATGGTCACACAACTCTTGCGTTCAGTTCCACACATTGCCGTTAAAACCTGGAGGGAGTAAATCCCCTCTATTCTGATATAATTTATTATTAAGAAGAACGGTTTCCTCACGTATACTTTTCTGTTTGCATCTTCTCATTCCATTGTGTCCTTGAAGATTTATGTGTATTTTATGATTTATAACTATTTCAGTGCCGAAATATTTGTTGTTGATGAAACTTGATTTAAGTTGCCTCATTTGCCTATAAATGTCCATTCGTTGGAAGCAATTCATTTACAAAATAAGACGATGACAATATTTACTCTTGATAATTCCTCCTGTTTAGTTCTTTCTTTCAATCAGCACAGAAGTAACATATTAGTCTCAATATAATTGAGTTAGAGTGCATATATCTATCTTTAGGCTTAATATCTCGAGTTGTTTACTGAGTCTTATAATAAGTGACTTAAGCAACATTAAGCAGCATAATTCATGAGGAAATAAAAGCCAGTAAAAACAGTTGACAACAATTTATAACACAGCGTTCAGTATGACATTACTATCGTTTCTAACTGTAATGAGTTAACTTAATT
>CAHIKZ030000404.1:312500-340000 GCA_903632075.3 Acanthosepion pharaonis | reverse complement strand
CCCAAAACAAACAGAAAACAAACAAAAAAAAAAAAACATTTATAAATCTACCATTCGTTCATGCTGTGAATATACCTGCAACATATAGTCTGTTTTCTTCTTATATATTTAGAGATTCCTGATAAAAACCAAAGAAATACTTGCAATCTTATTGGTTCGAAACTGAGATCAGTCTTTTTCCCATCGTCATCATGCAGCTCACGTCTACCTTTGTTATAAATACTTTCATGGTAATTTTCCCAGTTACCTTTGCTTCTTTGGTAGCTAGACTTTATGAATTGAAGTGCAGTACTAGATTGGCGGCCAGGTTTCGTCCTTTTACAGTTGAAATGGCAAGATGTGACCGTAAGCTCTATGCCAAAAGCTTCTTTTCTCGTAATTCCCGCTGGTGAAACTCTCTTCCGACTTCTTGCTTTCCACTCAGGTTTGATGTATAAAGATTTAAATTTAATGCCAATCGTTATCGTCTGTCTTTTTAATTCTTGTTCTTTTATTATTTTCGCCCCCCCCCCTTAGTAATGTTTCTCTATTTTCTTATATGGTTTTACCCTTTGTAGCCAGCCTGAGTCAAAATGGCTTTATTGCCTTGCTTTGACGTTAAAGGATTAAAAACATTATCCCAGAAAATGTTTCATTATCTGAGATATAAAGTATTGTGCTTATGAGAGAAAAACGTAGAATAATTCTCTTAATCTGTTCTTTCTAAGGATGTGGGCGATATTTGTCTCAAGTCTCATGTGAAAATTGGATTGGACAATAGAGAAAATGCTGAAAACTGGGACTTAGTAATAAAACATAGTATTAGTACATGACCAATAAATTTACTAAGCTAAGCTTAATTGTGGTACAAAGACGAAATCAATAGAAACCGAGTGAGGTTCGAACTCATGCAGTCGTAACTGATCTAGTGAGAAAAGGTCGCATGCCATTACACCACGTTAAAGCGCCCGTAATAGAAGTTGTATATACTGAGTAAATAATGTTAAGGAACTGAGCTGCGTGGAAAATAGGTTTCTCAAGTGCAGTAATTGTTATCGTTCTTCCGAGTAGCTATGAGGTTTTCCCTGCTAGCCTTTTTTTCAGTTATCGGAATACCAACTTTTGGGGAGAAGTGAAAATAAGTAAGAGGATACAAAATACAGTTGGTTTTAGAATGGCTTAGTATTAATACAATAAATTTTTCTTACTTTTGGGGAGGAATTAAAAGTTTTATTATTTAACATACAAAATATACTCCTATTGTAAAAAAATAATTATTAAAATACCATATGCTTATTTAATAAAAATGCAATATTGTCTTTGCTTAACTTTTCTTTAAGTTTATATATACTGTCATCCACAGAAAGACTGTTTCGCTGTATCACAGCTCCTCAGGGTGGCTAGGCGTCCGATTGCTTCAAGCTGGGATCGAAACCTGATTGATTTGACACCAGTTAGACATTTTACCACAGCAGAAAGGAATGGAATTTTAACTTCTTTCTTCCAAACGAAACACGGCAGCGACGCGGAGAACTCAATTCGTACTTGAAAAGTAATGCTTAATAAAAGTAGGAGCCTCTGCCTCTCTCTCTCTCTCTCTCTCTCTATATATATATATATATATATATATATATATATATATATATATATGTGTGTGTGTGTGTGTGTTGTATGTGTATGTGTATATATATATATATATATATATATATATATATATATATATATATATATATATATATAATGTTAGTTTACAGCTCGTCTTGCATTTGCGAGAACTATAAACAAATCACAAGGCCAAACGCTTCAAAAAGTTGGAATTTTGCTCTCGAAAGAAATATTTATATATGGCCAGTTGTGTGTTGATTCCTCAAGAGTAAGAAATTTATTCTTCGTTGTTAGAAAGGAAAAAAAATAAATTTTCTTTAAAAATATTGTGTACCATGAAGTCCTATAAAATAAAATAAAATTAAAGAAACCATTAGACCTCGAATGAGGGTCTTTTTTGAACTATATTTCTAAACAAATCCGCTTATCCAAATTTCTTCGATATCTTTGCGAAATTAGACGTAGAGTTTGTAAATCTCGACAATAAATATTAACGATAACATAAATAATACTAAATCCTGTGAAGATTTCAACAGACGCTAGCATGTTGGTTTGTTTTGGTTTCGTTTATGTTTTTTTTACGGCATATCAACTGGAATGGATTATTTAATGCCAATAAGATTTTTAGGATAGTTTCGTATGTATAGAATGTGTAATCTTTGTAAGAAATCAGGTTTTATGCCGGGATTCATTGACATATTTGTAAAGACGGTTTTTGTCGAGAGTCAAATGTATTGCTGGTAATATTTATTACTTTTTTAAAAAAATTGTATTGCTAGTAATATTTTTTATTATCTTCAAAAAATGTCTTGCCAGTAATATTCTTTCCAAAATGTATTTTTTTTTTTTATATTTTTACAAAATATATTGATGGTATTTTTATACTGTCATACACAGCTTTGGAGATAACTATTTGCCCACAGCTGGGACCCTAACAGGTGTTACCACTCAGGGTCAGGGTTGCCTTGGAACAACAGCAATTATAAGGGGTTTTCACACTTCTCAATACTTTCCATTCAGAAGTTTTGCTGCCTGATATACAGTGTTGTTCGATAAAAGTGACTCACATGATTTTTTTTACTTAAAACTTATTTCGCCTATTGTTTTTGGGGTCAAACTAATTTTTAATCTTACTAATGTAAAGACCCCTTCCCGACCACCTAGTAAAAAAGTTTACTCACACTAAGGTATTCTATTGATAATTATAATTTCCGATATAAATGAGATTTAGGGAAAAACTCTATGCAAAAAAAGTGACTTACTTATTTCCTGCAACTAGTAATCAATAGAAACATAACCGAACAGCCTTATATAAAGAATAATAGAGGTATACTTTATTTATAACAGGTAATATAGTTCGAAATATCTAATAATCTATGGGTCCTCCTTTATTTTGAATAACATTTTCAACCCTTTTTGGCATTGACTTGATTAGGTTCTGGCAAATCTCATCTTCAAGCATTGAATTCCATTCGGATATGAAATTCACAATCAAATCCTCTTTGTTGCTCAACTGCTTTCTCGAGAGCTTGTATTTTATAATGATCCATAAGTTTTCTATGGGGTTGTGGTCAGGAGATTGGGGCAGCCATATCATAACACTCACCTGCTTCTCATCAAAGTATTCCGTAATCAATTTTGATTTGTGACAGGGAGCATTATCCTGCATAAAAATGAGCTTGGTGGGGTCGATTTGTACCCTTTCAGCAGAAGGGAGCAAACAAGACTCTAAAATTCTCTTGTACTGCTCGCTCCTGAGGGTCTTTTCAATAGGTTTTAAGAAACCAGTTCCACGAAAAGAAAGGCATCCCCAGAACATTATACTGAATGGATGCTTGATAGAACTTACTGCTAAATTCAAAGAGCTTTCAAAACTTCTTCTTTGAATTTAGTTCAACTTTCGTTTCATCGGAGAAGAGAACATTTAGTAAAAGAAAATCAGGTGAGTCACTTTTATCGAACTGCATTGTAGTTTATCCTCATAACCCAGGACAGCATGTTGCAAAAATATTCTTGTTATTTAAATATCTCAGAGATTTTAGAAAAGATTTCATTTACCCTCATTTTAGTGAAATGTAATTTTTATTTTTATCTGATATTTATTTTGAAATATGAAAATCTTCAAATTTTAGAAACTGTTCCCTAGAATAAACATGTCATATTCAAGAAACGACCTTTGCAGAGACGGCATTTTTCCAGATCAAATTTCTTTTTATATTTACATAAGATCGTGTGTAAACTGATCATGAATATATCCCCTTATAAAAGCCGTAAAAAGAAGACAGAAGAGTAACACTAAACTGAGATTTTTGTGAGGTTATCTGTTAATAAATTTTGTCTAGCATTTAACGTTTATGGCCTCTCGTGTCTACTGCTTGCATTGCAAATTTAAGCGCAACAAAGCAGTAATAATTCTTGGGTTTCTAGAGTTCGGGGAAAAGGTCATGAAAAAAGGTCATAAATTTGAGTTCTGGCTCCGAAATATTTTGACATATGTTTAGTTTAAAGGTTAAAAGAAACGATGGCAATATAGGTTTGACAGACATTGCCGAGTTCAGCATCATTTTCGTATTGTAAAGTTAAACCAACGTTGTAAAAGTGAAATGTGTTAATTTATTTAATTATAAAAATGTTACCGTTATCTTGAAAGCGATTTTATCACTTGGTCTTTAGTTAAAACCTATTTCTTTCTAAGTGAACTTAATTTGTGAAAACCAGTTTTCAGGTGTTTAATAATTCGTTTTTCTTTTATTCCTTTGTCAAAGAGTTTGCTTTGTCAATACATAATCAGAACAAATGAAAAAAAGATCTAAAGCAAACAAAGTCTACTTGCTACTTAGAAACGAAACGGTTAATTCGAAAAGAAGAACTGACATTTAAAAATAATGAAAAAAATATCTTTTAAGTAATCAATGAGATTTCATTTTCTGAGGATGTGCTGAGAGAAGGAATGGTTCATAACAGAAATAAAAAAAAAAGAGTCAGACAATCAACACGTTTCCACAAATTCTATTTTATATAGGAGGTAAGTTCTTCAATGTATCGGTTGAGGGAGACGATGACGGCGTGCGGACTTGTAGAAAGTGCCCGTAAAACATGTTACGAGTTGAATCATTTGAGCGAAATTGTGTGTAGCAAAACGTTTTGAAGCGGTTAATAGTTGCCCTTGCACTAATTCACAAGTCATTGTTATCGAGCATTTGAGCGTGCTGTTCTTGTTCACCTATTGATCACGCTGAATTATGAATTCTCTTCCGAGAAAAGTAACGGAAGTTCACCCGGCATCGGGTCAGTCAATGAAGTGCCATCCGTGATTCACACTTGAGTGAGCATGTCTTTTTCGATTCATGAAGAAACAGGAAAAAAAAAGATTTATCCACAGCAGGCTTCCGTTTCTTTCTGCGTTACACTGGCTGCCAACCAAGGCTACATGAGGCAGTCTGTCTTGCTAATCAATCCATACCAGATGGGAGAAGAGACATTTCCCAATTGCATTTTCGCCTAAGTGAATGAAACGAACCTACCTTGAATTTGATCCAGGATCTCCAGTTGCAGTATCAACCAGAGGCTTACGCTGTGTATGTTGAAGAAACATTATATGTGTCGAAGCAGGTAACTGCAGAGGAGATTAGTTAATTCTTCAAGCAGAGATGCAGACTTGGAAACAGCTATCAACTCAGTCTACCCTGCTATTTTACCCATAGCTGAAAGACGGTGTCCATGCCTTTTTCCAGTCGTTAAAGTTAAACATACTGTACCGAGTTAAAAATCGTCATCGTTCATCAGTGTAAAACTCTATTTCCTTTTTGTATCTGCATTATAATTTGGAAGCTATTTTAAGAACGAAATACTCTGAAAGCTTAACTCTTGGTAGTCTACGGTATAATTTGAGATACCAATTTAGAAACTAAATATAAACAGACATTTATTTCCTGAAACTGAAATTCAAAAATCTCGTTCAGACGACATGCTATTATTTGTACACATTTTACCAATAACCATTGCCATCTAGTGAAACGTCCGTCCTGGATAACACGATAAACTACGTCCGCGTCCTGGGTAAGACCATAAACTACGTCCAAAAGCAAGTCTTCTGATCAGGAGGTTTTGAGGAGCGTGAAAACACCTCTTATTCGCTTGTGTTGCCAGGTCCCCTCTGTCCGGGGTGGTAGCACCTGTTAGGGTCCCAGCAATGGGCAAATAGTTAACCCCGAAAATGGGGTAAAACACTATGAAAGTGTAAAAATAGGTTTTAATACCAGAAATATTTTGTAAAACATTATTTCCAGCAATACATTTTTGAAGAAAAAAAATATTACCAGCAATATATTTTTTTGAAAAAAAAATTACCGGCAATATATTTTTGAGAAAAATATTGCCAGAAATATATTTAAAATATATATATATATATATATATATATATATATATATATATATATATTATATTATTATTACATTATTCGGACTATTGTCCTCATCTTTGTCACCATATTTATCACAACGTTTCGGCCCTTGTACGCTCCGGCCTTCTTCAGGTGGTTGTAATGTCGAACTGAACCCTTTATTTCGCTCACTGGGGTAGACTGTTCTAGTTCCACGCCATGTTTGATGGATGTCAGAAGAAGGCCGGAGCGTACATAAATATTTGTATTAAATATGGCGACAAAGATGAGGAAAATAGTCCGAATAATGTAAATAATGTACACAATACCTCATCTCAGAAACATAGACAGACTCTGATATATATATATATATATATATATATATATATATATATATATATATATATATATATATATATATACATTTTTTGAAAAAAAATATTACTAGCTATACAAGGATAAAATATTACCAGAAAAAATTTTTGAAGGAAAAAATTACCAGAAACACATTTTTGAAGGAAAAATATTACCAGAAAAAGATTTCTCACAAAACAAAATTCCACCAGCAAAAAAAACAATTGTCGGCATTGAATAAACCATTGAGGCTTATATGCCGTGAGACAAAACAACCGGAAACAATCTAGTGAACAGTCGTAAAACTACAGTGTTAAAGATGACCAAGTCTTATAAATTTAGTAAATCGGTTTTTGAGTCCAGGATTTATATGGTTAAATGGAAACTTCATTTTTTTCATGCAAGAAGATTATGAGAAGAGTTACAATCAAAATTGGGACTTTTAAAACTAAAACACGATATGCCATTTCCAAGGAATCAAGTCACTCTCATTTCCCCCGTGTTCCAAATGTAATGTATCAAGAACTCCAACTCTGAGCAACAGACTCCCGAGTGATTGTATTTTTGAAGACTTCAATATTGACCTGTTCCAGACAAGTGTCAAGTTTGGTGTTTTATTTTTAATCATTTCACCCCAGGCAAGGCGATAATGCCACTAAGAAGAGGGAGAATAAAAATTAGAAAATGTTAGTGAGGAGAAAGAAAAATGAAAACAGGATTCAAAAGGACATATGGTGATTGTTGTTGCATTTACAATTTTGAAGGAAAGCAAGAAGCCGGAAGAGAATTTTACAGGCAAGAAATTTGAGATGAGAAACTCTTGGCGTAAAACTGGCGGATGCATCTAGCTCTATCGACAGTAAAATGGTGAAACCTAGCTGAAGTTGAGGTACCATAGAAGAAAGCTTACCAGAAAACTTACCATGAAAATATTCACAGAAAAGGCACATGAAAAAAAAAACGAAACAAGAAATTGAAGCCGAAATGCCAGCGCAGGACGGATCCAAACCTGCTTCAATTTTCTCTTCCATTCATAAAACTCGCCTCATTCATCACTAGGTTCACTAATGTAACCCTCTGCCTTGACTGGCTCTCGTGCCTTGTGTTGGGTGAAATGTTGACGAAAGATATATTGCTCAAAGCAGAAGGAAATTGTAATAATTAAGCCCCAAGTCATTGTTGATTATTTTATTAAAGAAATCTAATGCATGAAAGGAAAAAAACAAACAGTTGATCAGCAATCAGAAATTTATATCACGTATTGCCAGCTGTAGAAAGAGTGTAGCAGACATTAACTATGCGCCAACTAATTATAAATCTATACTAATACAATCTGTCTGACTGGATTTCTGTTTCTATACAAAAAGTTAAAACAATGCGGTGTATAAATAGAAACTGAGTTGGTATTAAGAAAAACCTAATCTAAAACCCAATAAAGTTAAAATAAATAAAACATCCATTTGACTAATGTAAATTCAAATGTACATGTTGCTCCGAAAGTCTTGTCACCTTATATATGACATAATTTTCTATTTCAGATGACTGACACGTGCTCTTGAAGTTTGGAAGAGACGTATTGTATGACAAGACTTTCGGATCACCGTTAAGATTTGGTTGAAATAAAATCCATTTTTTTTCTGATGAAGCCAACTGAGCAGTGAATCTTGTCCCAAAATGAGTTTTCCGAAATTGTTCAAATTTGAAAAAGCGACTATTTGCAGGAATAAAAAAAATAACCATTGCCATTTATTGTTTAAAAGCAAACTGAATTCAATGAAAAATTACTAAGTCTATGTCTTCAGCTCAAAGCCACCCCCCGCCCCCAACTCCAAAAAAAAAAAAAATACAAAAAAAAGAAAAAAGAAAATGAGTTTCTGATTTTATTCTATTAAAATTTAGATTCCTAGCGGGAAACATAGAGAAGTCTGATTATAAAAAATGGTGATTAAGCATCATGGAAAATATAGATGAAAGAGCTGAAATATAAAAAATAAAATAAAAATCTTGCAACATATGAAGATCCAGGCTTTTGATGTCTCAACTTTCATGTGACAATCTAGGTTAAGATTTGGATCACAAAGAAAATCCTGAAAACTGGGAAATAGCAATAAAATATAGTATTAGTGCATGAATATTCTAAGGTCGAAAGTTGGGTAAACTTAACAAGGAACGAACTCGCCACTTAGTCGCATTTGATGCAGAAAAACGAGCTTGCTAACCATTATGTTATATCGAAGTGACCAATAAATTTACTAAACAAAGCTTAATTGTAGTACAAAACTGAAATCAATGAATACTGTGTTACAGTTTTTTGTGTATATGTATGTATTGTGTGTGACTCGCTTTATAGTCTACAAATAGAAGGTTAACCAAACAGAAGACGTGGGACATTCAACCCGTCGTGTATAAAGGCGGCCATTTTTGTTTAACCTACCCGAATGACCAGTGCCAACTTGTCAGGCGAAGATGACAGAAGGAAGTACTACGCTCTGCTACTTTGCTGCGATATCCACTGCTAACCTGAACTACGCTTTCCTACTGTCTCAGAAATATTCACTGCTAACCTCTGGATTCTATACTCGAAGACGACCGTCATGAATTTTTAACATACTGCTTGAGTTTCGAACTCACTATTCTGTCTTAATTGATCTCTCAAGAGAAGATAAGATTGCTTGTCATAACACCGCGTTAAAGCGCCCATAATTGTAGTCGTATATCTTGAAGAAATAATGTAATGGAACTGAGCTATGTAGAAGATAAAATTTTAACTTACGCTGGTGAGTTTGGGGAATATAGTTAGCTAACAAGAGTTTGTTTAACTATAAGAGGCGCGGCATATTTTTCTGGTGGTTAGTTCAAGTTTTTTTTAAAGCACTTCACCCCAAGCAAGGCAGGTGTGGAATTAGCACGCAAGGGGTTGCAGAGGATTGAGAACAAGAGTAAATAGGTATGTTTGAGGAAATGATACAGAGAAGGACGGGAAGGAAGCTCAAGGTATTAGATGTCGATTGGCATTACACTTGAATATTTGAAGATTATAGCTATCGGGGAAGCAAGTAAGGGGAAGAGAGTTCCACAGGCGGGAAGCGCAAGAGAAGAAACTGTTTGAGTAGAAGAGATGGTTATATTTAACCATTTTGACAATGAACGGGTGGGACCGAAATACCAGTCTGGTAGCTTGCAGTCTGGGAACCAGCGAAAGTAAATCATCGGAACAGTTGCCGTAAAAATACTTGTAGAAGAGACAGAGGGAGGCCAGGGCACGTCTGTAGGATAGCGATTGTAGACTAGATGCCAGATCAGGACCTATTATATTGCGTATTCGTGTCTGGATTTTGTCGCGGATCTCGAGACGTACAGCGGGAACACCAGGCCATATATGACAGCAATATCCGATGCAAGTTCAAAACCAAGTTTCAGATTTTCTATTAAAATTTAGATTCCTAGCGGAAAACATTATAGAGCAGTCTGAGTCTACATAGATATTTAGATTCATGACCAATATAAATGAAATAGCTGAATCAAAAGATCTTGCAATACACGGTGGTACAGCAATTTGATGTCTCAAGTCTCATGTAAAAATCTAGGTTAAGAATTGGGCCACAGAGAAAGTCCTAAAACCTGGAAATTAGTAATAAAATATAGTATTAGTACATGGATTTTCTAAGGCCGAAAGTAAGGAAGACTTAACAAGGAACGAACTCACTACTCAGTCGCATTTGATGTAAAAAGACGAGCTTGCTAACCATTATGTTATATCGAAGTGACTAATATATTTACGAAGAGGCACGAAAATTTTTCCTGGTGGGTAGCGTAATTTCAACTCCCCGCCAAAAAGAAAACGAAAAAGATAAGTTTCAGATTTTCTATTAAAATTTACATTCCTAGCGGGAAACGTTATAGAGCAGTTTGAGTCTAGAATGATTAGATTCATGAACACTATAAATGAAAGGTCTGAATCAAAAGATATTGCAATACACGAAGGTACAGGCATTTGATGTCTCAAGTCTCATGTGAAAATCTAGGTTAAGAACTGGACCACAGAGAAAGTCCTGAAAACTGGAAATTAGTAATAAAATACAGTATTAGTACATGGATTTTTTAAGGTCGAAAGTAAGGAAGACTTAACAAGGAACGAACTCGCTACTCAGTCGCATTTGATGTAAAAAGACGAGCTTGCTAACCATTATGTTAAATCGAAGTAACAATAAATTTACGAAGAGGCACGAAAATTTTTTCTTGGTGGGTAGCGTAATTTCACCCCCCCACCCAAAAAAAAAGAAAACGAAAAAGATAAGTTTCAGATTTTCTATTAAAATTTACATTCCTAGCGGGAAACATTGTAGAGAAGTTTGAATGTTAAAATAATATTGGTTTGTGGATTTTTAAGAACTAAGAATTACATTGTTATGTAGTTTTCGAAAAAGAAATTCTTGGAAATTGCATCTAGATACAAAAGAAACGTTTGTTCAATAATTCAATGAAAGTATTGTAATTTGAACCTGTTTTTTTTTTTAACAAAATATTCATTTCATTGTTGGAAAATGTAATTTTATCTTTCAAATGTTTTAAAGAAATAGCTTGAATTTGGCTACTTCGAGGAATGATAAAAAATAAACTGGAATGTATATATCAATATATAACAATATAATTATAGTCACTTCGACGTAGCGTAATGGTTAAAAGCGTGTCTTGCTAAATCAATTGTGACTGAGTATGATTTCGATTCTCCATGATTCTGGCCACGTCTAAATCTCTATAACAATTGTATTGTTGTTTCCGAAAGACAGACTTTGTGGACACATTAGAACTCACGATCACTAAACCATTAAAACAATTAAGGTCTGAGGGCGTGATATATACTGCAGCTGTAGTATCAAAGCTATGTCTTGAGCAAGGTAGCCAGACAGAGGCCAATGGATGGTTTTTGAATTCAGCGTTTTTTCTTCAGCTAGACCAGTTGCCAACCAAGGCAATGAACTCTCTTGCTATTTACATTTACGCATAGCTAGGGAGAGGAGATAGATTCATATCTTTCCCAAGTGTATTAGCACGTAAGTGAATATAATGAACTCAACTGGAATTCGAACTCGGCTCTCCGATTCTTCAGTGTAAACATTACTCCACTGCGCCTCCTATGACTAATCGGGTTTAAAAGAATTATGTCTATCTCATTCTGAAAGGGGCAAGTCTCCTATTAATCTTAGATAAAAGACAGTCAATGTGACTCATCAAAATTCTGCTAATAGAGAAGTGCCGAAGGAAGTGAACATTGTTTGTCTCTCCTGTATACACGCCTGAATTTTATTTTAAACATGACGAATAGGTAATAGATTTTTACGCAAGAAATTCAATTCAATACAAGACTCCAGAGAAACTGAAGATGGGGAGTTATTTTAAGATGGTAATAATGAATATTAAAGCGGAGGCGGTAAGAAGTAAAGATGATGTTGATAAGTGGAATAGATAAAGATTGCTCTTTAAATTTTAGTGTTTAGTGAAGGACTGACGTAGGAGTAATTTGCGTAAAGTGGCAGTTTTCAAGAAAAAAGCTGACCTGTTGGAACATTTTTAGTCTATACAGAAAAGGAATTGATGGCACAAATATAATAGTATCATTCACGTGTACACAAAGTCTAAAAATAATTGAAGCTTTATTAATAACAAATTCAAAGCTAAGGGTCAATATTATCAACTAGGTAAAAATAGCAGTACAGACTGGGTTCTATAGCCTTGGATGGCAACTGGTCTAGGAGAAGAACAACTCTGAATTCAAAACCTGCGGAGGGTCGTTTGGGAACCTTGTGGCATTCGGTGCACCAGGTCTCTGTATTCGTCCCTTCAAAGATCTTAAATGAGGGTGAATGGAGTCTCTCTGAGCCTTGGTTGGCAATCCATTTAGTGATGGTGTCACGATAAAAACACCCTTGATAGCCCTAGCGAAGCATCAAGAATTCAGCTATTTGACAAGATTATGAACTACACCAATCAAAGTATTGAAGATAAGGAATACTGGAAAGGTGTAGTGAGTTCAATCTCGGCTGAGGCCGCAAGACGATGATGATGATCAACTGTGAACACGGCCACAATGTGCTGACCGCGTTTGGAAACATTCCTATAACTCTAGATATATAAATAACAAAATCCATATATTCAGTTAAAAACAAAATACAATTCATTCTTGATAATGGCTAAAACTATAGCCGAAAAAGCTTGGAAAAATTCGGACAATTTTTATATAATCTGTCCTTAAAAGATAATTTCTTTTACATATATGTTGTGAAACCACATTTGATATCATGCCCTTCTCAGACACGAACCAGGGAGGTAACCTTTTTCGGTGGTTTTCTGTAACCCCTGGCGCCACCAGCAGCTTTTTTCATTGGACAGGGTATCTTTTTTTGTGTGTAGCGGTGTCAGTCTCAGGGATATTTTCAACTGCAAGTCAGATTTTTAACGTTGTGTTAAAAGCGCCTGCTTTTCATCTTTAAACAATACACAAAGTTCTCGTAGCGACCCTTATCAATCATATAGAATGGAAGGTAAACATGTGTTTCACGTCGAAGGTAGCACTGTGTTGCCAGCATGATTTTAATTAACTTCGTTTATTTTACACCTTGACCAGACACAACTCGTTGCCTGTTGAGCTGTAGCTGTGAAGCACATTTCAGGCACCTGTCAGTGGTACCCACCTTTTAAAAGGAAAGATATGTGCACCTCTTTTACACGCAGTGGGAACGCAGCGATTTGTAGCACCTCCTTCCTGTTCTTCTCCCAGGGAACCATTAATTCTATTAGGACACACTACAAGGTGAAAACATGCGTCTTTCTGAATGATGTGGACGGGAAATTACAGAGGTGATCTAAAATCAAATTACCTCCGATCAAGAGCTTCACTCAGTAGCGTCATCTTGTGAGTTTTGTGGGTCTTCCGCACAGTGAGTTCACAATCCTTGTGAAAACGATCTTATGTTCCCTGGCCGTTACAGGCTGTTTGTTAGCTGCTTCACACTGCGTACTAAATCCATGACCATTCCCAGTACTTGATTAAGACGCCACGTGTACATCTGCAGTGATTGTGAGCATGAAGAGAGTACAAGACGTAATATTCCTCGATCGCCTTGACATCGTAACAGAAAATACAATTTACACAGAAATAACAAATTAAAGCCAAATCTATACACTTATTAGAAGACATATATCTCGAACTACACACCGATTTTCGTCTAGCTAAGTGATACAGACGCCACACACCACTCAAAACAATGTTTAAAGCAATCACAAATATAACAGTGCAAGCTATTATCGACGCAACACTCGCTTGCCATAGATATTTACAACTACGTCCGCGCGTTTTCCAAACATAGGCTATAGGAGAAGTCGGACAGTAGCACAATGTACAGAAAGCGGAGTGTCTTCACGCACACTAAATATAGACGCTACCCGGAACACG
The DNA here is from genome assembly GCA_903632075.3 of Acanthosepion pharaonis. Taxonomy (NCBI): domain Eukaryota; kingdom Metazoa; phylum Mollusca; class Cephalopoda; order Sepiida; family Sepiidae; genus Acanthosepion; species Acanthosepion pharaonis. The sequence goes on along the minus strand of CAHIKZ030000404.1, from coordinate 326,227 downwards.
GCTGACTGCCTGTCAGATCATCAGGCTGTGATAACGACCTCCTGTGAACACAGAAAGAGAACATAATACACTATTGACGCGACAAGCCCAAACCAATAGCTACAAAGCAGTCAGCCAGGTTAAGCATACTCTTTTTTGACGCTTTCACTTCAGATTTCGTACACCGCACATTTGGACACTACAGTATACCCCTTAACAGATACATTTTCATACTTTGTAAATGAAAATAAATCTTTGGTCATTTCTCTGAACCAGTGTTTAAATTTGATGCTCTACTTCAACCAACTTCCACCTCGGAATCGACAACATAATGCGCATAAATTGGTGTCAGTGTACCCACAGAGCTTGAGAGTTGGTCACATTTGGTAAGATATCATAGGTAGATCAAAGGGGGAATTAGAGTGCCAGTGGCTCCATTTCATTCAGGGTATTCCCTGATAGCTTCATCGGATCAATATCACGGCACATAGTACAAGCACATTGTTTGGACTGAGAAACAGAAACAGCTGTTCGGTAGTCTTCCTTGAAATTTCTCGTTTGACATTTGGACCCTGTTTGCTGGTGCAACCCAGGTCAGCTAGATTGATTTGCGTTACCTCCATAATCTCTTTGGCCCGAAGGCTGGATACTGCTTCTTAGGTGGCTTCTACTACCGACCGGTTGGTGACAGTTTTAATATGTGCGAAAGAAAACATCGGCCTGGTCCCTCATTATTATGTGAAGGCGTACCTTCCCGACCTTGAACTCGTCTTAATAAAAAAAAATGACGTACCAGAGAGAAAAAAATGATCTAAAAACTGAATTACCTGCAGCTGCCGTGAGATATCATCAATCATCACCTGTAGTCTGGATCATTGAGCCAATGTGAATGATCTTTTCTTTAGCTGTGTAGTATGTGCTACGCCAGGGATACAATTTTGAATTCATAGTTGATTTGTTGTAGCCCGTATGCACCCAAGGCTATAGAACCCTGCTATTTACTCAGAGCTTGGGGAAGAAGAAGAGAAGGATTCGTACCTTTCCAAAGGCTATTCACACGTAAGTTAATGTACTATAACCGACTGGAATTCGAACTCGGCTCTCCGATTCCTCGGTCGGAGCCGCTATCCCTTACTTCATCGTATCTCCTTGAGAGAGGTACTTTACACAGAACAGTCAGTATGTGCGCTCGGCATAACACACCGCATGATCAGATAGAAGATGGAAGATTTGATATAGTAATTAGTAAAACCATTCATTATCCTACGGTGTTTTAATAGCCACAGTATTGTCTAGGGATCCAAGCAGAAAAAAAACAAACAAAAAAAATACGGAAAAAAATGAATTATGGGTAATGAGCTAGGTCTGCATAACCAGGGAGCACCGAGACACACCGATCCAGTTACTGGAATCCTGTCAGCAATTGACCTAACCCTGTGTGATCCATCAATTTGCCTGGAGTGTTTATGACGATACATGCGTTAATGAACATTTTGCATCCTCCTGAGGAACTGTGAGGTGATCGATGGAGGCCAAGCAAATCCGACTGAGATAAATTTGAAAAATTATATCAAAACAAATTAACACAAAATAACAGAAACAGTAGACACTTTCACGGAAACACTAATAACTATGAAAAAAGTATGCATCACCCCAAAAAACACCAGTAAGCAGAAGAAACAGAGCCTGGTTCTATGATAAATATAAAGAAGTAATTAAATTACGTAACTCAGCGTATATCTACATTGGATCAGAAAAGTCAACAAATAACCGCTAAGCTTATTGTTGCAACGTAGGGAATTCGCCAGCGGCACGTAGAAGAAGTATTCAAATGCAAGAAGTGAGTCAAGTATATTCCCATTTAATCACCAGCTTCAGGATATCAACTAACCGCCCCACGCGGTCAGATGTGACACAAGGCCGATTTTTATTGTCTTGTGTCCGAGCCCGTAAAATCGGCGAAACATTCACCGTAGAGCCTGTATAACACGAGGTCGGGTAGCTGTTTCCCGAGACGAGTCTCCGTCCTTCGACATAGCCTCGTCTGGGGATCCTCTTATTACTGTCACACTCACAACGTTTCGGATGTTGTACGCTCCGGCCTTCCTCATGATCTGTCTATATTTCTGAAATGAAGTATTTTAACTACCACTTCTTACACAAAGGGAAAGGAGTTATCTCATGCGAACGTACATTACTATCTCATATGATCGGTGGCACAGAGTTTAACCAGCACAGAGGAATTTCTAACTGCAGGATATCTACCAACCGCCCTACGCGGTCAGATGTGGCACAAGGCTGAGTTTAATGTGGGGTATCCGTGCCCTGTAGTCCCCGTATAAAACTAGGTTGGGTAGCTGTTTTCCGAAACGAGATTCTGCCCTTCTGGGGATCTTCTCTGCCAGGAAGCAGAGAGTTTGAACAGCACAACTGGAGACGAATCTCCAACTGCAGGATAACTTCCCACACGGTCAGATGTGACACAGGGCCGAATTTAATGTGGGGTATCCGAGCCCGTAGGTTCGGCCAAAAATTCTCCGGAGATCCCGCATAAAACGGGGTCAGGTAGCTGTTTCCCGAAACGAGACTCTGCCCTTCGACATAACCTTCGTCTTTGTATGCTCTGTACCCGGAGGCAGCGAGTTTGTCCAGCACAGCTTGAGACGAATCACCAGGCCGACATTTTATTACCGTATTTATGTAACTTGGGATCTGCCCATTATCGTCCGTAGGTATGCTACACCACTTATGAACATTAAACTAAACAGAGCAAAGGCCCGTAAAGCAATGAAGGAAGACAAAAAGGTATGTTGGCAAAAATATATCAACAAACTAATTTCTGCTGCAAAACAGTTTAGGAAATGATTAAGCATATATGAACGTATACTCGTAAAACATCTCTCAATAATTAATAGCACGATAATGGACAAAAATAGCAAAAATATCTTCAAAGAAATAAATTTTACCCCACAATCCCAAACTATAAAACAAAATGCAGAAAAATAAAAATTATGCTTCAAAATAAAGAACTTGGAAGATATAAAAAAATATTATCTCGGAAAATACTAAGTGTAAGACCGGACGATGTCTACTGTGAGTTTTAAAATAATTCTCAAAAGAGTCATTAAAATTTTTATTAAAATATACATTGATATCTGGACAAAGCGGAAGTTCGTTGACTAATGGCGACAAACACTCTGCTACGGATTCCAAAACCAGGAAAAGAAAATTAAGATCCAAGAAATTTAAACCAATTTCTCTCACAAGTTGTTTATGCAAAATCTTAGAGAGAATTCTGAATAATCGGTTAGTTTGGCAGTTGGGCCTTATGAGTTGGCGTTGATAAAAACATGTATACAATGGATCCCCTGGTTCGATTGGAAGCCTTCATAAGGTGAGCATTTATAGGAAAAGAGCATGTGGTTACTGTATTATTTGGTTTAGAAATGACTTAAGGAACTACCTAGAAATATGGGATCATGCTAGATCTACGTGTCCAGGAACGGAAAAATAGACTAGCAGAATTCATTAAGAACATCCTTTCGAATAGAAATGTCAGCATTGAATCTGCTCTGTTCGATCCAAAAAGCAAGAAGAAATAGTGCCTCAAACGAATATATTGTCAGTCACTCTGTTCAGTATTAAAATAAATAAATTTGCAAAAGAATTCACTTAAGATATAAAATGATCTTTGTACTTAGATGATTGTACTTCAAATTAACGATCCCAAAAATACCCAAACCATAGAAATAAATTTGCAGCAAAGCATAAATAAAAACAGATGGACAATGAATAAGAGTTTTAGATTTTCAAAAACGTAAACAAAATGCGTGATTTTTGTAATAAATATAAACTGCATAATGATCCAATATGGCAACTGGAAGGGGCAGAAATACCAATAGTAGACCAGAAGAAGTTCTTGGAAATAATTTACGATAAGAAACTAACGTTCATACCACATCGATTGCGATGAACCCTTTATATATTAAGTACTCATGAGGCAGTGTAGTGCATAAAACCTCCTGTGAGTCAGTAATTGTTGTAGCATAGCTACAGACGATAATGGATATGTCCCATTCACATAAATACAGGAGTAAATACTGTATATCTAAAATTAGAGATCCATCACCAGCTGTACTGGAACAAACTCTCTGCCTACAGGCAGAGAGTATCCCCAGACTGTCGAACGTCAGAGTCTTGTCTACCCGCCTCTGTTTTATACGGGGTCTACAGGGAAATTTTGGCCTCGCATACGAGCTCGGATACTCCACATTAAATTCTGCCTTGTGCCACATCTGGCCGCGTGAGGCGGTTATTAGATATCTTACAGTCGAAGATTCGTCTCCAGCTGTGCTGGTCAAACTCTCTGATTCCCCAAACCTATGTTGAAGGGTAGAGTTTCGTCTCAGGAAACAGCTAACCGACCCCGTTTTATACGGGGTTTACGGGGAATTTTTGCCTGAGCCTACTGGCTTGGATACCGCACATTAAATTCGGCCTTGTTCGACATCTGACCGCGTGGGGTAGATGTTAGATACCCTGCATTGGAGATTAATTGTGGAATTCACTAGACTCACTTGTTAACTACTTCTACGCGCCGCTGGCGAATCTTATGTGTTCTTCATGTCCTAAATGTTATCGTTCATTACCGGCCTTTGTGTGATTATTCTATTCAGTAACTTCCCTTGGGTTACAACAATAATACTACAAAACAATCGCTTTGCCGATATTTAAAGAATCGAACGAACAATTATCACTAGATAATTATGAATACAGACAAACATGGCTCAGGTTACTAGCCGCTAAACCGAGAACAAAAAAGCTGAAGGATTTCAAATCAGATTGGGGAGAAAACCAAATAACTGATCTATTCTTAGTAACTGCTGGCTGTGAGGCCATTCTGAGTTTATCAGTAACTGCACACCAAAGACAGATGCAGGAAATGATGTTCGATAATATAAGTCGACTAATTATGAAAATTCTCCCGCCCCCGAAAAAAAAAAACTTAACTCCCCACCCAAAAAAATATAACTCCCAAGAAAAAAAATAACTCCTAAGAAAAAAAACTAGTGAAGGTAGAGAGAGAGAGAGAGAGAGAGAGAGAGAGAGAGAGAGAGAGAGATAAATTTATGAATATTTCTCAAAAAGTGAATGAATATGTTCTGCGGTTGAAACAGGTCTCTAAATTTTGTGAATGTCTGAAACTTGGACCGGTAAACCGGTCAATCGAAGAAGATTGGATCCAAATGAAATTGGTAAACGCTTTTCAAAAATGTGAAATATCGGCAAATGACTCTAAAGCATTTAGAACTGCGAAAGTTTTTCACTAGAAGAGTGTCTCGAATTTCTTCAGATACAAGAATTAATTGGAAAAATTAGTTGAACAAAGGTTACGGATCTAGTAGAGGAAACGGACACTTACGCGATAAAGATAAATATACAATAGTGTATACTTTTTGTGTTTACCAAGATCAAAGAGAAAATAAAAAATGTCCGGCATATAAAAAAAAAAGATGTGAAAAGTATTTCAAAATGAATTATTTTAAACGTATGTGTAAATCCCATAAGAAAAACTTAAAGACGGTCGAACAAAATTAAGAGAAAATAAGTATGGACGTCTTTTCATTGAAAAAGGATTATTAAAAACTCGAATCAATAATATTTTATTGGATATGAAACTATATACGGAAAGTGATGTGACGTTGATACGCAGAAATTTCTGGAAGAAATTACGAAAACAAAGATTAAAGAAAGCCCATATCTAATTGAATCGGATCGATAGATATGTGATAAAAAAAGGCAGGCTATTTTGAAACCGATGTGAAACTAAAAGATGATGTATTAAAATATTGTGCCAAAACTGTGAATAGAATCCTGGCCAAATAGGAAATGACGTATTGTACATAAATTCGACAGAATTAGAAAACAGTTAAGGCAGAAGAAATTGGAAGGTTAAAAAATATCAAGCAATGTTCAGACTAAAGGAAAATGTCTGCCCATCATATTTTGAAGCACGAAAAAGTCTCAGTCCATCTACTAACAATAGTTGTAGAAAAAAAAAAAAAAAAATACTGGAACAATTTCTACTTGAAAGACTTCCGGTAGGAGGAAGCCAATGAGTCTTTTCGTTAGTAAATTTAAGAAAGAAGGATAGGGATCTGAGTATATGTGGTGACTATAGAATAGGTGTAAACCATAAAATATATACAGAATCATATGCTATCCCTACGGAACTTGCTTGCGGGTATGAAAATATCCTCTACAATTGACCTAAAGTCGGCAAACCATCAAATATCTATTGACGAAGACTTTAAAGAGGTCACAGCAATAAAAACGCCAGTAGATTTATCAAGATGAAAAGAATGCTGTATGGAATTAAAAGCGCGATTTTTCAAAGAACTATAGAACGAATTATTGGTAGTGATATAAAACATGCAACATGCTGCCACAATGACATTATTGTTGGTGATATAAGCGACGAAGAATTAAAGTTGAAAACCAGTGAATAATTTAAAAAATTCTGGATTAACAATCAACAAAATAAATGTGTGCACAACACTAAAACATATCATTTTTGGAATATTCCATATCTAACGAAGGCATATCACAAGATCAATCGTTAACTGACAAAATATTTGAAATACCTCAGAAAAAAAAAAGTATTGAAGACTTTCATAGGACATGTAAATTATTACAGAGGATATATGGAGGAATACTCCGAATTTACAGTACCTTTTGCTGTTTTAAGAAAAAAGAATGTGGAATTTATTTGGATAAAAGAACAAAGTGGCCTTTTAAAATTTGAAAACTGTTCTATCAAAGAGGCCAGTAGTGAGAAATATTCGACCCTAGAAAAGAAAGAGTAGTAAGAACTGACGTAAGGGAACACTCAATTTCAAGAAAATAGTCAAAAGCTGAATTGTACTACGCAAATATTGAGAAAGATAAGGAAAAAATTGACTATATTTTCTTAAACTGGGTCGAAACTGATATTTGGTCAATAGAAAAATTAGCTAAAGACACGAAACGATCTCCCAAATCTTGACAATTTTTTTAGGGAGAGGATGGAAGATCGTGACGAGGCAAAAGCTCACAGAAGAAGTAGCAGGATAAATAAGAAGATAAAACCTCTTCGATACAAGGAAATGAAGTGGCTCATTTACATATGAAGTCACAAAGACTATAAATAACTATGGCTATTACCCATGAGGCAGTTGAGTGCATACTACTTTTCGTGAGTCAGCAATACTACACTACATCTAATATATCTGAGAACAAAATGCAATAAAACATTACAATGCTTGAAGGTGGTGGCCCACAGAAATTGGGGAGCAGACCGGCAAATGTTGTTCAAATTTTATTATTATTATTATTTTATTCAAATATTGAGAAAGAGGAGGAAAGATTTAGAGTTATTTTTGATTTCCTTTATAGATTGTAATTGTTTTTGAATATTTCATAAATTTTTAAGCATTTCATAAAGTGTCTTAGTTTTTCACAAATTACAATATTTGTTTATCACAAATTTTTTCATTACTATTGATTGTCAATAATTTCTTGTACATTTATGTATTCAATCTACATTTTAAATAAGCGCGAACGAATCAACGTTAAAAAGCTACCTTTTGTATCCTAAACTCGAAAACATAAAAAAAATGAAACTTTCCTTTTCTTCCGCGAATTCGAACAGTGCTCTCAATACCGAACATCTTGGACGTTCGATCTAGAAAAGTTGCACTGTATTTAACTATTAAATAACCCATAGAGATGTTGATATGCCGCTAAACAAAATCAGCCAAACCAAACTTAAATGTGTATGAAATGTGCAGAAAAGTATGGATAAGTACCCCAGAAACTCAATTAACGGCATTTCTAAGTATGTCAATGTTTCAAGGCTCTCTATCTGAAAGATGGTCCATGAAGACCTGAGAATACCAGCAATTATGAGGTACTTACACACTCCTCAAAACCTCCTGATCAGAGGCCTTTCTATTGTACGTAGTTTATCTTACTCAGGACGGTCTTGGGCACCTCGAGGTGGTGTAATGGTTAGCAAGCTCGTCTTGCTAGTACAATTACGATTGAGTAGTGAGTTCGATCCTGAGCTACGCTTGGAAAATCGCTATCCACGACGGATTTCATTTGTTACTGATGACAAAATGATTGCCATTATATTTTCTGTATGTTTCAGATTATATACTTATACTGTTTAATTTCGATAGCAACATCATGTCTTTCTTTGATTTTAGTTTCTTGGTGAAAACATACATCAAATTTATAATTGCCAACATCGCGAATTAATAATAAGTACAGTTTTTTTTTTCTTTTTGACTAATATTAAATGTCTCCATGGTAAAACCGTTATATAAAATCTGAGACATTTACAAAGAGTTAAATATCAAGTTGCCAGCATTTAACGGTTGACAATTCCGTCGAAATCTGTGATACGTTCACGTCAAGTATCCGGTGACAAGGAAAAGACACGCAAGCAGTAGACGAGAAACGAACGTCGCAAATTAGTTTAATTCTTACGACAAACACCTTGAGGTTCTTTCTGTGATGGCCTCTGCTTTACAAATCGAACGACTTGCAACAGAGAACGCTCGTAAATGATTTTAGGACGAGCTATTGGGGGTCATATTCATGGTCACGGAAAACAACGACTGAGGTGGGTTAATTCCTGTATTCCCTTTCTAGTGATGCCCCTGAGAAAAGTATCAACGCATGATCGTCGCGCTCTCTCTAATAGCCATGACAATACCATGGCAATAGATTTCTTAAGTGGTTTCTTAGGAGGTTTCCGAAGAGGAATTTGGTTAAAGGAGCTAGACTAATTAAAGAAAACATTTTCAACGTCCTCGGCAAAGAAAACAGGTGATTCGCATTGTCAATAATTAGCAATAATACTTTTCTTTTTTATTTTCTCCTCATATTTCTTTTGACAATTTATAGAGAAACCCTGCCATTTGAGTTCATCACAAAATTATGAGGAAACATTCGGAATTCATTTGTGAAATAGCTAGTGTAATACTTTAGTTCACTCTTTGACCTTCGGGCCGGAATCAATTCTTTTAAAAGAATTTGTGTATAGCAAACTCTCCCGAAGCCGTCGATAGTTGCATTTTTTTTTTCTTTTTGGTTTAGTCCATTATTTTTAACTACAACTGTTTAAGAGATTATCAAGAACTGGGTGTTGTCCTTATGGTAAAAAAAAAATATTTTCTATCTAAATCCTGTTTTTTTCTTACCCCTTTAATTGTAATCAGACATGACATCAATAATTTGTGACGCTTACAAGGGAAACCGTGTATCTAATATTTCTGCATTCATATACACACCGCTCCAAATTATTGGAACTGTAAGACCAATTCCTTTGTTTTTGTTGCTCATTGAAGACATTTCGATTTAAGATCAAAAGATGAATGTGAAAGAAGACTTCAGAATGTCAGTATAAATCAATTAGCTTGAAATTAAAACTAAAATAAAAGTTTCAAGAAAGATTTTTCATTATTGAAAATTTATTTTAAATTTTAAGTATCACGTTGATATGGAGACAGCTACAACCAATCTTGAGGTTTTCAAGCAAGAAACAGACTGTGTATGTGTGTGATCACACGTATGTGAATATATCTGCTTGTGTGAGTGTGTTCATATATAAAAATGTTTCAATTCTTTTAGAAGTATATTTTTAAAACGACATTTCACAGTCTTGCCCCTATCCGTATGACTGCATGACATTAGAGAGTAATATTAATTCGCAACCTTCTTAAGATGTAAAAATCTCACAATTTACTTCAGCGTGTCTCGGAAAAATATTACTTTGAAATAATCTATTCATCCGAATGATTTCCACCGACTCTTTTCAAATTCGTCCCCCACTAGGAAAAAAAAAAAAAAACACACACACAAAAAGAAAACCAAAAATGACTTGCTAACATACGATTTGAGGTAAATAGATTGAATAAATTAAGATTGGTTTGCGCAGTTTCTTTTTCTATCCACACAGATACAGATTCCTATATATAACAGAAGGGCACGCCTAGCTAAGGTATTTTTCTTTAAGAAAAGTAATGCGGATTGCTTATAATAGGTTCAAGTCTGTTTTTAGAAGACATTCAATGATCTGGGCGGTAGTAGTTAATTCCACCCTATGTAAATAAACGGGTTTGTTTTACACACGTTTACGCAGTAAAATAATATTGGCATTATAGTTCTCTAACCAGCTTTGTTTTTTCCTACCCAAGTACTTTCGATCTCCTCCGAGATCATACTCAGGGGTAAATTACAAAGACAAACTTTTTTTTAAACTGTGATCATTGTGATGATGATCTTTAAAAAAACATCGCATAAGCAAACACTTTTAAAATTATGAAAAAAAAAATCTGTTTTAAAAGTCCATAGCTAAAACAGATAACATATAATTATTTTTATATAATTGTAAAAGAGTGTGTTTAAGCGATCTTTGTTTAAAAAATCATATATATATATTGTTGAAACTTGACTAATGCATGGAATAATAATGCAACACAAAATGTACTTAGAACAAAATATATTGAAACAAGAAAGTGTACACAATATTTACATATAGTCTTTTGTATATTCCTGGTAAGACCGTTCCTGGAGAATGTGTTGACTTAGTCGCGGTCGGGCAGAGTCTCGGGTTGAATCTCTTGATTCCTCCCTTTCTTCCCGGCACCAACCATATTTATATGGTCGGTACTCCACTATGTAAATTAGGTGGATCCTACCACAACATATATATATATATATATATATATATATATATATATATGTGTGTGTGTGTGTGTGTGTGTGTGTGTGTGTGTATCGTCCTGGGTAAGACGTTAAACTACATACGTGTCATGGGTAAGACGATAAACTACATCCAGCAGTGAGGTCTCTAATCATGAGGTTTTGAGGAGCGTGGAACCACCTCTTAATTGCTGGTGTCCGCAGCTCTACCCTGACCCAGGGTAGTAGCACCTGTTAGGGTCCCAGCTATGGGCAAATAGTTAACTATTACCAGCAATACTTTTTTGAAAAAAATTATTGCCAGCAATACAATTTTGAAGGAAAAATATTACCAGAAACAGATTTTTGACAAAACAAAATATTAACAGTAATAAAAAAAAAATGTTGTTGGCATTAAATAACCCATTGAGGATGATAAGCTATAAAAGAAAATAAACCAAAGCAATCTAAATCAAACAATACATGTTCGATTCATACGAATCTATCCTAAAAATGTTGTCGTCATTAAATAACCCATTGAGGTTGATATGCCGTAAAACAAAATGAACCAAACCACACACACACACATACATACATACATACATACATATATATATATATATATATATATATATATATATATATATATATATATATATATATATAAACACAAATGTTTGAATCATTCAATAAAACAAATACGCGATAGATGTTTTGATTTTTTTAAGGCATATCTAACTTTTACAGTTTGTTTAAAGATAGAAAATATTTTATATTTTAAGAAATTTTTTAAATATTAATTATTATACTGATGCAGGTACTACTAATTAACCCATAGCAGGAGGGTAGATGAAATAGTTTCGTACATTTCACAAAGGTTATTTCTGAGTAAATGGATCTAAGGAACATGGCTGGAATTGGAGCTCGGCTTTCTAAATTTGATTTCCAATTCCATTACACCGTCGGCACTTCCATCTTTACACCCCTTGGTATTCGCTAACGGTCACCCATCAAGGCACTGGCCTGGCTCGACGTTGATTAACTTTGATGATCGAACGACATGGGGGGAAACAATTTGACTGTTATGTATTTATATGTAAAAGTAAATCACATTCACTTAGTTTTGCCTACCCTCGATCCATATGGCGTGCTGAAGTTGATATGAAAGTTGGCTGTGCGAATATAAAAGATGGGGGAGAGGAAGTATCGTACGTGGAACTGAGATGAATCTGTCAAGTGCAGAGGAATTGGAAAAGACGGTGATCATAAAGAACGAGTGTACGAGACAGAAGAAAGGTAATGAGTTTCCTTTCGGTTTTTGACAAATTTCAGATGGCCTTTCGAATAAAGGAAAATCCCCCAAAGACATGACTAGTATATATACATATATTTGTATAGTAATAGAAAAAAAAGTTTGATTACATTTTGGGCATCAACTGATATGGGTGTTTTATATATATATATATATTTATAAAGACATTTTTATGTTTAACGCTGTTATTTTATAGATAAAAATATTTAAGCAAATGCTCTGTTTATGATAAACAGTATTAAATAACATTTACCGGCCTGAATGTCCGAGAAATTTTTATAGAAAATATTCGTTCTTTGACAGAGATTCGAACCTGCATCGGAACTTGCTCACCTCTGGCCACAAAGAACCTTTTCGCAGACAAGGTCGAAATTTACTGCTTATAAACTTCAATCTTCAACTTTTTGTAGCTCAGAGGTAAGGCACGTCAGCGTATATTTGGTTCCGTATAGGAACTTCGAATCCTGTCAAAGAAATTATTTCTATGAAAATTTCAGACATTCAGGCCGGTAAATGTTATTTAATACTGTTTATCATAAACAGAGCATTTGCTTAAATACTTGTATCTATAAAATAACAACGTTAAACATAAAATGTCTTTAATAAATAAATTGTCGGATATATCCATTTCTTTAATATAATATATATATATATATATATATATATATATATTATATTGATATTGATGTTGTTGAGTTCGTGACCCTGTGTTTCACGTTCTCTGCGATCGTCAGAGAGCGTGAAACACAGGGTCACGAACTCACATCAATCCAATGTGTGAGCTCTATAACGGATATTGAGCGCCTAATAAGCATATATATATATATATAAATATATATATATATATATATATATATATATATATATATATATATAAACTATATATATATATATATATATATATATATATGTGAATATATTTATATTTTATACATATATTTATAAGTATACACATTATTTATATATAATATAATATATATATAATATATAATATATGTATATACATGAATATATATATATATATATTTATGAATATATATATATATCTATATTTATATTTATACATATATTTATATGCATACACCTTATATATATAGTAAGAATAAAAGATAAAACTACCAATAAAACATTTAGAATATGAAATAAACTGATGCCAAAAGTTGAGAGGACCAAAATAAAATCTAAAAAGCTGCCACGCAGAGTTTCATTTAGAAACAATAATAAGTTGAATGTTTAAGTTTCATATTAACCTGAAAGATAACGGTATAAAAAAAAGAAAGGAAAGAAAGAAAGAAAGAAAGAAAGAAAGAAAAAGAAAGAAAGAAAGAAAGAATGAATGAATTAAATAAATATATAAAGAATGAATGAAAGAATGAATCAATGAAAGAATGAATCAACGGAATAATGAATGAAAGAAAGAAATAAAGAATGAATGAATGAATGAATGAATGAACAAATGAATGAAAGAAAGAATGGATGAAAAAAGAATATATGATATAATGAATGAAAGAAAGAATGAATTAATGAATGTGTGAATGAATGAAATAATGAAAGAATAAATAAAAGAATGAAAGTAAAACATTGAATGAGAAGTAAGAACGAAACAATAAATGAATGAAAGAAAGAATGAATGAAATGAAAAGAGAATGATACAAATAAAAAAGAAATTACAGAAAGAATAAATGAATGAAACAATGGATGAAAG
>CAHIKZ030000404.1:260000-307500 GCA_903632075.3 Acanthosepion pharaonis | reverse complement strand
GGTTGTATGTAATGGTCTACGTATTTGAAAATTTTTGTCGTATGGCAGTTGAACGATGAAATAACCGGCCTTCCTGGATTGTTGCTTTTGTGTATTTTAGGAAGGAGATAGAAACGAACAGGTGTAATGTTTGTGGGTGTAACTGTTGTACATGTTTCCTTGTCGATTAGATTGTTGCGAAGCATTATGTTTAGTGAGCTAGTTAATTCTTTTTGGTATTCGGGGAGGGGATCTGTAGGGAAGCTTTTATAGGTTTCTCCGTCGGCTAACTGTTTGTTGGCCTCTTTAATGTATTCTTCGATTCCCCAGATCACTGTCGCACCCCCTTTGTCAGCCTGTGTTATGATTACGTCATCTCTATGTGTCAGTGTATCGAGGGCTATACGTTCTCCTTCAGTCATATTGTCACGTGGCAGCTTACGTGCTATTGTTTTCTTTATGTCATTTGCTACGGCTATTTCAAATGTCTGTATAGTAATGTCTGTGTTTTGTGGGGTGTAGGTAGTGTCCTTCTCTTTTAATGTATCAAGTATAGAAAGTGTATGATCATTTTCCCCAGAGTGGGCTTTTAACCGTATTCTTCTGAAGAAGGATTTCAGGTCCTTTGCCAAGGGGTCTTTATCAAACCTTGGGGGACTAGGGCAAAAGCCTAGTCCTTTATTTAATAACCTGAATGTGTTGAGTAAAAATTTATTGTTACTCAAATTTATAACTCGCCCGTATGGGTCAAGTTTGAATTTGCAAGCATGGCGAAGTTCTTTTGTAAAAGCCCGAAAGCTTGCATCATATCTCCTATTAGGGATGCTATACCCCCACCCAGGTGTCCTGGTTGGGGGCTTATTCCGTTTTTTTTAAGGTTGAGTGTGTTTGTTGTTGACTGTCTACTAGGGGCTAATCTAGGTGGTCTGGGATGTCTAATGGGGTTATGCATTCTGTAGAAGGGCTGCTGTGTTTTGGTTTGTGTATGTTTGTACGGCACCCTAAGGATGTCCGCGTAAGTTGGTGATTTGTTTTGTGTGTGTGCTTGTTTTGAGGTTCTAGCTATCGTTGATGGTGGCGGTGTTGTTATTGTTGGTTGTGGTGCTGATGGTTGTCAGTTGGTGTATTTATTTGGTCTGTTTTGTGTTTGCATTGGTTGTGTGGTGGTCAGTGTAGTTACAGTATTTTGTTGTTTTCTTTTGGGGAATGGTCGTTCACTTTTTTCAGAGTTTGGCTTCATTTCTCTTTTGTTCCTCTGTCTGGAGGAAATATTCCATTTTAATTTTCTTTGTTTTTCAGTTTTTGTTTTTTGTAGTTCCCTCACTGTTTGGTCTGTGTGAGCTTTTATGACATTCTTTATGTTGGTATATTCTTCCGTGTCCGTTTGTTTTTTATTTTCTCATCGAGCAGGTTAATTTCTGCTGTTGTTGCCGTTATGCTTTCCTGGCAAAACTGCATGGTATCCTGCATGAGTTCCCTGGAGAATTCTTCTAATTTACGGTACCATGATGCTAGAAACACATCATTATGGTTAGTTATTGATGGTTCCAAATCAATCCTGAAATTGGTCGGTACTAGTTGATCCTTCAGGCATATCCTAATATATTTCTGGTGTGATTCATAGCTGGCTAATTTGTTGGTTGCTCCATTCATAGCCAATACTTCGGTATTTATTGCTTCTGTTGGTGCTATGTCCTCGGCTTTTGCTTCAGTCCCGTGTCTATTATTCAGGATTATATTTTGAACAATAAAAAATATTAAAAAAATTTAAAATCTTCAGACACACTGGGTTGTATATTAATATTCTTTTTGTTTTTATTATTATTATTTCATTTAGATTCCTCGACTAGTTATATATATATATATATATATATATATATATATATGACAGAAAGCGAGACCGAGGGATTAACCAGAAATTGTTCCCTTTTAACTATATAATTTCATTACACACACTCTCTCTCCCTCTCCCTCTCCCTATCCCACACACACACACACACACACACACACACACATATATATATATATATATATATATAAAATGATATTACATAGTTAAAACAATTTCTGGTTGATCCCTCGGTGTCGCTTTCTCTCACCCAATATATATATATATATATTATATATATATATATATATATATATGACAACAATTTTATCTGTTCCGTCTATCGACGGTATGTAAATATCTCTCCAGATTCCGTAAACTTGCCGCGTTCCATCTGAACAATGTTATCATAGATATGAAAAACAACACCAATAGATATTGTAGATTGGTTAAGATAGTTTCGCCAGTCACTCAAGTATTCAGTCGTTGCTCTGCAACGGAAAATATACTACTTGGATTTTACATGATGATTCTCAAGTCCTGCACAAACACAAAATAAGATTTAAAAAAATTTCTGGCGTAACACTGTCTCGCTAATTTATTTTCCTTCTCCTATTTGGGTGCCATGCCAGACATAGGTCAGTTCTGTATTCTGTTGATAGCTGGAAAATAACTTATGAATACATATGTCGATCGTTCGAGAGACAGGCGTCGATGGATAATAATGCTAGCTGAGCCGGCATTTCATAAATATTACTTTGAATGTTCATGAAAGTTTTACTTTCTCTTTCTTGTCTTGTTTTTTTTTTTTTTGCGTTTTGATAGGCATTCATTTTCTTTCTTTTCTTTCTTTCTTTCTTTCTTTTCTTTCTTTCATTCATTCTGTTACAATTTCTTGCCATTTTAGCTTTCACAGCGCCATCGGTGCAAAATTAATTCAATTTCGCCGGACACTCACATAAATGTGTGGGGAAAAATGATTTTCTTTGTATTTATTCATTCTTCCGTTATCTTCTGGAAGTGGCAAAAATAAACAGGAGTTCAAGGCTGTCAGATACGCCCGCTTAGGATATAATTATCAGAGACACAACATCAGCTTAGTTGTTATGAAATAGGATATGGTAACGAGTCTTTCCTGTGACGGCTTTTGCATAAAATGAAGCGATATTTTGCCTCATTTGGAGGAATTACTGCTTATATGAATGATAGTGATTTCGCTTGTAATTTTGCGCACGGAAAATGAGACGTTGGGAAGGTTTCAATGGCGGTAAGATTTATCGAGATTACGCAGTTGTTCTCTTCCATTTCTGATTCTATTTCTGTTTTTATGTTTAAGTATAGGCAGCGCGATTTGTTCATTATCATGTCACGCTACGATGGCAAAAAAAAGTGACGGAAAGAATCCACAGAAAAAAATATACTCCGTGCAGCGTAGTAAGATAGGCTGCGATAGCCATTATCAGTATTGACATACGATCTCTGTTTCTTCTTTTTTTTTTGTCATTTTTCATACTTCAGTTTTTACTTGGCCTTTCTCTTTCTTTTCTTATTTCATTTTTCTTCTTGTCTTGTTTTCTTTTCTATCGTTTTGCATAGTTTCTCTTTTTTTTGTCAACATTTTTTCTTTTCTGCCTCTATTTCTATCTATCTATCTATCTATCTATCTATCTATCTATCTATCTATCTATCTATCTATCCCGGTTTCTTTTCTTTCTTTCTTTCTTTCCCAGTCTCTCCATATCTATCTATCTATCTATCTATCTATCTATCTATCTATCTCTTCCTTTTCTTTTTTTTACCTGTTTTTTTTCTTTCACTTTTCTTCACTTTTGATTTTCTTTTTCTTTTTCATTTCTTTTTTCTTTCTTTGGTGCTTTTCTTTTACGTTTTCTTCTTTTTTTCCCCTCTTCTGATTTTCTATCTCATTTTACTTACCTCTTAATTTCCATATATATTCAAGAATATCACTTACTCACTTACGTTTATTAAACAATTGTGTCACTTCGAGTCATCCATAGCTTCTCCTTATTTATTTTTTTTCATTGTCTTTAAATTTTTATTTTTTTCGTTCATTTTTCCTTCTTCGTTTCATCTTTATGCACGATCGTCTTCTTCATCCTCATTCTTTTTGCTCTTTACGCTTTTTCCTTTCTTTCTCTCTCTCTCTCTGTCTGTCTCTCTCTCTCTCTCTCTCTCTCGTCCTCTGTTTCTCTTTACGTCTCTTCACTTTTCATGACTTTCTCTTCTCCTCCGTTACTTTCTTTTAACTTTTCTGTTTCTCCATAATCTCATTCGCCTTCACTTTCAATTCTCTTCCCTTTTCTTTTTCCTTTTTTTCTCCTCTCCTTCTCTTTGTTTTTCCATTTGTCTACTTTTCTTTCTCTTTCGTTTTACGTTGTTTTTAATTATTTTCGCTTACTTTCTTTCTCTCTTTTAAACTGATAAGTTTTTTTTCTTTTTCTTTTTCTTTTCCCCTTTTTCTCTCCTTCTTTTTTTTTCTTTTTCTTTTTCTTTTCCCCTTTTTCTCTCCTTTTTTTTTTTTTTTTTTTTCTTTTCCCCTTTTTCTCTCCTTTTTTTCTTTTTCTTTTCTTTTCCCCTTTTCTCTCCTTTTTTTTTTTTTCTTTTTCTTTCCCTTTTCTCTCCTTCTTTTTTTTTTTTCTTTTTTTTTTCCCTTTTTTCTCCTTTTTTTTTTTTTTTTCTTTTTCTTTTTTCCTTTTTTCTCCTTCTTTTTTTTTTTTTCTTTTTCTTTTCACCTTTTTCTTTCCTTATTTTTTTTTTTTCTTTTTTTTCCCTTTTCTCTCCTTATTTTTTTTTTTTTTTCTTTTTCTTTTCACCTTTTTCTCTCCTTATTTTTTTTCTTTTTCTTTTTCTTTTCACCCTTTTTCTCTCCTTCTTTTTTTTTCTTTTTCTTTTTCTTTTACCCTTTTTCTCTCCTTCTTTTTTTCTTTTTCTTTTTCTTTCCTCTTTTCTCTCCTTCTTTTTTTTTTTTCTTTTTCTTTTCCCCTTTTTCTCTCCTTCTTTTTTTTCCTTTTCTTTTTCTTTTCCCCTTTTTCTCTCCTTCTTTTTTTTTCTTTTTCTTTTTCTTTTCCCCTTTTTCTCTCCTTCTTTTTTTTTTTTCTTTTCTTTTTTCCTTTTTCTCTCCTTCTTTTTTTTCCTTTTCTTTTCTTTTCCTCTTTTCTCTCCTTCTTTTTTTTTTTTTCTTTTTTTCTTTTTCTTTTCCTTTTTCTCTCCTTTTTTTTTTTTTCTTTTTCTTTTCCTTTTTTCTCCTTCTTTTTTTTTTTTCTTTTTCTTTTCTTTTCCCCTTTTCTCTCCTTCTTTTTTTTTTTTTCTTTTCTTTTCCCTTTTCTCTCCTTCTTTTTTTTTTTTCTTTTTTTTTTTTCTTTTCCCTTTTTCTCTCCTTTTTTTTTTTTTCTTTTTTCTTTTCCTTTTCTCTCCTTCTTTTTTTTTTCTTTTTCTTTTCCCTTTTTTTCTCCTTCTTTTTTTTTTTTCTTTTCTTTTTCTTTTCCCCTTTTTCTCTCCTTCTTTTTTTTTTTCTTTTTCTTTTCCTTTTTCTCTCCTTCTTTTTTTTTTTTTTTCTTTTCTTTTCCCCTTTTTCTCTCCTTTTTTTCTTCTTTTTTTTCTTTTCCCCTTTTCTCTCCTTCTTTTTTTTCTTTTCTTTTCTTTTCCCCTTTTCTCTCCTTTTTTTTTCTTTTCTTTTCTTTTTCCTTTTTTCTCTTCTTTTTTTTTCTTTTTCTTTTCTTTTCCCCTTTTCTCTCCTTCTTTTTTTTTTTTTCTTTTTTTTTCCTTTTCTCTCCTTCTTTTTTTCTTTTCTTTTCTTTTCCCTTTTTCTCTCCTTCTTTTTTTTTTTTCTTTTTCTTTTCCTTTTTTCTCCTTCTTTTTTTTTCTTTTTCTTTTTCTTTTCCCCTTTTTCTCTCCTTCTTTTTCTTTTTCTTTTTCTTTTTCTTTTCCCCTTTTTCTCTCCTTCTTTTTTTTTTTCCTTTTTAAGGTTCTCTTTATCTTTTGCTTCGGTTTCTCTTTTATATTCCTTTATCTTTCTTGACCCTTCCTCGTCTGCTTTTCTCTTTCGTTTTTCGCTGTTATCTTTGTTTTTCTTTCTTTCTTTTTTTTTTTTCTTTCTTTATTTCATTCATTCATTCATTCTTTCTTTCTTTCTTCAAATCTATATATCTAACTTTTGGGCAAGCTATCACATTCTGTTCATATCTATCTATCTATCTATCTATCTATCTATCTATCTATCTCAGTCTGTTCGTATCTATCTATCTCAGTCTGTTCGTATCTATCTATCTATCTATCTATCTATCTATCTCTATCTATCTATCTATCTATCTATCTATCTCATTCTGTTTCTATCTATCTATGTATCCATCATATCTATTCATATCTATCTAGCGATCTACAACTTTCTCTTCATATGTATCTATCTATTCTATTCATTATCTATCTATCTATCTAGCGAGCTACAACTTTCTCGTCAAATCTATCTATCTATCTATCTATCTATCTATCTATCCTATTCTATTCATATCTCTCTATCTAGCGAGCTACAACTTTCTATTCATATCTATCTATCTATCTATCTATCTATCTATCTATCTATCACATTCTATTTCTATCTATCTATATATCTATCTTATTTTATTCATATCTATCTAGCGAGCTACACCTTTCTCTTCATATCTATCTATCTATCTATATATCTATCTATCTATCTATCTATCTATCTATCTATCTATCACATTCTGTTTCTATCTATCTATCTATCTATCCTATTCTATTCATATCTATCTATCTAGCGAGCTACAACTTTCTATTCATATCTATCTATCTATCTATCTATCCTATTCATATCTATCTATCTAGCGAGCTACAACTTTCTCTTCATATCTATCTATCTATCTATCCTATTCATATCTATCTATCTAGCGAGCTACAACTTTCTCTTCATATCTATCTATCTATCTATCTTTCTATCTATCCTATTCTATTCATATCTATCTATCTAGCGAGCTACAACTTTCTCTTCATATCTATCTATCTATCTATCTATCTATCTATCTATCTATCTATCTATCTATCTATCCTATTCTATTCATATCTATCTATCTAGCGAACTACAACTTTCTCTTTATATCTATCTATTTATCTTTTTTTCTGCTATGTAACCTTTGATATATATTCCAATATTAATGTTCGTTTTTCTTTCCATCTCTTTGTCTCTATTGTTTCTTTATTCGTTTTTCCTTTCTCATATCTTCGATTTCTCTATTCATTTCTATCTCGCTTATTTACCAACCCTGTTCCTCTTTATCTTCTTCCTCCCTCGCATATCCCTCTACTGCTCTTCCTTCTCTCCTTCTCTTTAGTTTCTATCTAATTTTCCCTCTTCTTCGTGACTGCAGGATTCTGTGCAAGCTGTCAGTGTGCCAAGTTAAAGTGAGTAATCGACTCGTCTTGTTAAAGAATGGAAATTAAAAAAAAAATACTGTTTATTTCTGAATATTTCCCAGAGCCTGTCCGATGATTAAAAATACGAGCCAACTGATGATTGTTCAGGTCAAGAAACAAGAAATCACTTGTTCATATAGGAGGTTTTTTGCTTGGTGTGTATTCTCAAGGCCCGTAATCTTCCAGTTTCCTCGTCTTTTTACTTATTGCAATATATAGCCTTTGCGGTAATCGGTTCGAAAATATTGAAAAGTTATATTATTAATTAGCTGAGACAGTTTTCACCCTAATTAATTTTTGATTAGCATTTCTCTGGCCAAAGTTAATAAACACCGACAATGGTTTATCGCATTTCAAGATATTAAATCGAATAAAATTAAAAGATATTATCAATATCATAATATCAGCTAGATTGCCAGCGACTTTTCATCTTCTATCCGGCGTGTCGTTTCAAGACATTGGTGATTATGGTTCTCCACAACTTCCTCTGATTGGCAAATGATCTCTCCTCTGACTTAGCTTTAACAGCTCAGTGGGAGAAAAACTAGCTGATAAAATTCAGTAGTGGTTTTCGAAGCATAGCTTCGATGTAGCACAATGCTAAAAGTAGGGGCACCCAGTGAGGATCAAACTCGCTAGTCAGTCGTAATTGATCTAGCGAGACAAGCTTGCTAACCATTACACCATTTCGAAGTGTCCCAAGATGATTTTCTAAGGGTAGCTTAGATGTGGCACAAGGCCGAAACTTTTGGGCACCCAGTGAGCATCGAACACTCTGTTCAGTCATAATTCATCTAGCAAGGAAAAGCTTGCTAACATGTTATGTTGTAGAACCATAGAAAAAAAATCGGACTCGGATATAAGTTTAAATAGTGTTGTGGATTCCGGGATAAAATCAAGTCTCAAATGAATGACAAACGCAGGAATGAAATATAGCAAATAAATGTATTGACGCAATAATACAATTGGTAATACGGTTAGTAGATCCAGAAATGCGGTTAGTAGCAATAATAATAATATATATACAGTCTGGGAAATTCAGTATCGAGGTATGACTTCCTTCTGAGTCTACGTGCTCGCAACTGTGACTCCTACAAAGCGGTTACCTCACACTCTCACTCTATGACCGTATCACTGTATCAGTGTATCTCCCTTCGAACTATCTGTCTTGCTCGATCTCTCAGGCATTCACCGGCAGCCGTACAAATACACACTGGTCGATTCCACTTGTATGAAAAAGGGGTGGACCCCATAACAAAAAGTATATTCTCGGAAACGTAGTACAAAGGTAAATGTGGACTGGAGAGTACTTTCTCTCACCGGTGTCTTGACTCACTCATTCATTCACTCGGTGTCTACTACTCGGTGACTCTCATTTGGTGAACTCCTTTACTCAGAGTTGGTAGCCATATTATATAGGTGTGGAAGAATCCATTTGTAGGTAGGTCCCCACATAACATTACAGCACGTTGAAGTCCCTAGCTGGTCATATTCAGTACCTCGGTAGCCAAGCCGACGCTGAATTTTCACCTATCGCGAAGAACGGATGTTTTCTCAGGTAGGCCACGTATCTTGAGCGCCTATTTAGCCTAAAGTGAATCTCGTACAAGCGGTCCAACGCGAAAGATACCGGAAAATGTCTGGTTCCCTGTCCCCGTTCAGTACATACATTATTCCTCCTGCTATCCTCTACATTTACAAGAGGAAGAAAATGAAGTATTGCTGCCATTTATGGGCAAGGACATCAATTCCCAGTCCCGATAGATACCAAAGGGCGTCTCTTCGTCTTTTTTGGGTGATGAGTTAATTTTCATCTCATTCCCACAGATGAAACATCGCAAACCACTCGCTGCTCAATTCCTATTTCCATATAACGTCCTCAGACGAATTACATTCCTTAGTTAGTCCTAACCTTTACGGCTAAGACCCGCCACACCACGCATATTGTGCCAAACCACCCTCATTCGATTGGTGAGATGTAATCTCTACTTGAGCAGAATCATCCCACAAACCGCAGACTTATGGAACAGACTCCCAAAAAGATGCTTTCCCAATTACTACACTCTTAACCTGTTCACGTCCAATTAACAGTTGTCTTCCACACATATCCGAATAAAGTTAGCCTCTTATTCTGTAACTCTGCACCTTGAGGGGCTCTTGGGGCTTTTTAGGGTAACCATCATTGTAAAAAAAAAGAACTTTTGTCCTTTGTAATAGATCTTCTTTATAATATTGCCATTTTAAAGTAAATATTTATGAGTCGTTTCTGCCATCAGATTATTCTTTTTCAATGTGTCGTGTCCTTTCAGAACGTGGGCTAGTATGGCTCTCCACAGCATCCGTTCCTGTGTAGCAAAACTCACTTATAATATTGAATGTTAAATATAAATATTTATGAGTCTTACATATCATCAAACTATTGTTCTTGTATGTGCCTTGTCCCTTTGCTGATTATGGCTCTCCACTATTTCCTGCGTTTTGTTATCTCATCGATACCCTGATCCGCTAGGTAGGTTATGCGTTTTTTTCATATTTCCCTATTGAATTCATTCTGTCATGTGAGTATCAAATTTTCCAAACCCTCTTTTCTCATTATGCTCTTCAGAAATTTCATCCATCTCTTCATGGTAACCATCATGGTAGCATTCATGGTATAAGTGTTTTTTTTTCGTCCTTTTTCAGATGTTTGATCCATGGTATCGTTCTGGTAATGATGCGACTGTCTAGCAGGCACCATAATACAGAACTGATATTACGTAAAAGTACAATACCTTTATCATTTTTTTTCTAACGAATTTTTCCTATATCATCATACTTTACTTATGTTTTGGAGGCATCTTTCGCTATCCTATTGGCCTTCGGATTTCAGTGTCATATTTATCGTCCTCCGTTAAAACAATTCCCACCCTTTTGAATTGTTTTATTTGGATATCTCCAATTTGAAATGTTGACGTGTCTCTTTTAATAACAACCATGCCTTCTGTCTTACAAATTATGCAATTAAGATTGTGGCCGCCAATGACGAATACTGGTAGGTCTTCTAATGCTCTCAAAATCGCCTCAATGTAAAGGTAGAATAAGTCCGGTGGGAAGACGCATCCTTGTCTTACACCGCTCGCTTGCTTATTCTTAAACAGTTTAGGTCAGGCTTACGGCCATATCACGTTGGAACAACGGTTCTCGTAAGATCAAAGTTACCGTATGTTCTTGTGTACAAGACGAAAAATTTTGAACAAAGATTAAATGCAAAAAATGACGGAGGGTCGTATTGAAAGCAAGAACCACTGAGCTTAAAACAAACTCTTATTTCAAACAATAAGACTGCAAATACACTTAGTAAAAAAGAAAAAAAAAACACCAAAAATAAATTTCGAGGCGGTAATTACGAAAAGGAACAGGCAATGGCTAAACATTATGTTCATTTCTATTCTTTAATCTCGTGAGAAATTAAATATTTTAATGAAATATATGTACGACATTGAGGCTTTGGTTCACATAAATAAATGTGCACACAATAAGATGGACAGTCAAAAGGACGATTTTTCCCATGACACCGTTTTTTCAACTCCCTTTACACTTCGGCAATGTTTATTGTTTTAAAAGGCGA
Organism: Acanthosepion pharaonis; assembly: GCA_903632075.3. Lineage (NCBI taxonomy): Eukaryota > Metazoa > Mollusca > Cephalopoda > Sepiida > Sepiidae > Acanthosepion > Acanthosepion pharaonis. Next base: position 296,638 of record CAHIKZ030000404.1, on the reverse strand, counting down.
TGATTAGAATTGTAATAAAACCTAAACAAAAGAAAGGGCATTTATACATTTTCTTTGTTCTTGTGAATTCACAACAGAAATACATTTATTTATTTAGACTATTATTTTATTATATTATATATTGAAACGGTTGGAAACCATCGGCTAATTGCCAATTGATTCAAACTTGATAAAATGGTAAATAACAATGATTTCCCTATAGTTGGTTCAAATGATTTCATAATTTAGTAAATGTTTATAAATTTATAGATAAAACATTGTTTTCCCCATTTATCTTTATAGAAAATGGAAAAATATAAATATTACATTGCATTAGTTTTAGTTGTGTTAGTTTTGAGAATATTGCAAATAGAAACATATTCTTGTAAATTAACATTCAAATAAATATTGGTTAATATTATTATATAAGTTTTCAAGAACCAAAAAAATGTACACATTCACTTTCATCGTGTGTTTATGTTCTATTCCAATTCTAATAATCACTTTTTAAAACAGTAAACATTGCCGAGGATTGAAGGTAGTTAAAAAAAACGGTGTCAAGTGAAAAACTGTCCTTTTGACTCTGTGTCTTATTGCAGGCCTGTCTATCCATACTTGTCGGTATTTTAATGGATAAGATGGTTCAAATTTTCCAAAAAAATATTTATATAAGGATAAGCTCTACTACAAGAAAATGTACACATTCACTTTCATCATGTGTTTAGGTTCTATTCGAATTCTAATCATCGCTGCTAAAAACAATAAAATCTGCCGAGTGGTGAAGATAGTTAAAAAAAAAAGCAATGTCAAGTTGAAAACCGTCCTTTTACGTCTTATTATTTATCCATGTCGGAATTGTAATGGCTAAGATGTTGCAAATATTTTAAAGAATACTCATATAAGGATGGTTGTACTATAGGATCGTTTTCCACTCAAGTATGTAATTCATACTCTCTTTAAACCGAAGAACCACGGGGTCGTAATATACTTACGTTCTACTATGCACAAAAAATTTCAGCAAGCAATGTATGGTTGATAGCAACAAAGACAGCAGAAGATATGATCTACGAATTGAAGACGTCAAAAGCTAGCAGGTCTTTCTTCTTTTTATGTGCCATGTCCATTAAGGACGTAGGCGATCACGGCTCTCCACCTCCTTCTTTCCCTTGCAGCTTTGAACAAGTTCCTTCCCTCTGCTTCCTCCCCCAGACCACGTTCTGTCATCCACTTGCTTAAGTCCACCAGATATGTCACGCGTTGTTTTCTCTTGTCTCTCTTTCCCAGAGATCAGTGAGTATCAGATTCTCCAGGCCTTCCTTCCTTCCTCATTATGTGTCCCAGAGTTACATAAATTGAACTATCCCAGTAGTTTGGTTATAGATTATGGAAAATGCGGCACAGAAACTCGAAGAGGTATTGGAATAGCAAATTATAGCATCCAGAAGCTAATAAATGTATGAAAATAATATTTAAACAAAAAACAAAGAAAAGACGACTTGAATGTTGCGTAATATCTAATGAAATGCTTTAGAATTTACTCACAGATGAAGAAGAGACCCGAACAGAGAGGGATGTAGATCAAAAGACAGATGTTGAGACTGTCATGAACTGAACATATAAATAACAAGATAATTATAAGCAAAACGGGAAATTAAAATACACATATACGGATGAAACTTGTAGAACGCATAATAATGAGTTAGGCATTAAAGTGTAATGAACTGTTACATAGCACAAGTCCATTTATATGGCAATAAATGCTTAAAAATATCATCAGAGATGAAAAAGAGACTTTTTTTTTTAAGCGTTTCACCCCAAGCAAGGCGGGAAGCCACTAGGATGCAAGGGGTTACAGGAAATAGCAAGATCAGATAGGAGTGATAGAAGGAAGGATGAGGGTAGTGGATAGATTAAGGCAACTGGAGATGTCGATTGACATTACATTTGAATAGATGGAGATTATAGCTCACAGGGAAACAGGAGAAGGGAAGTGAGTTCCACAGGCGAGAGGAGCGAGACATGAAGCTATTAGAATAGAAGAGACGGCTACATTTAGGAGTTTCGACAGGGAAGGGGTGAGAGCGGGATGCCAGCCTCGTAGGGCGCTGGAACTCATGACGTCTGGGAACCAGCGAATGCAGTTCCTCGGAGCAATTTCCATGAAAGTATTTGTAGAACAGACAGAGGGAGGCGACGGTGCGTCTGTGAGAAAGTGACTGTAGACGAGACGCCAGGGCAGGGCCAACCATATTGCATATCCACCTCTGGAGCCTATCAAGAACCCCGAGGCAAACAGAAGGGGCGCCAGACCATATATGGCAGCAATACACCATGCAAGGGCGAATTGTAGATTTGTATATCTGGAGGATCGACTCAGTGGAGAAAAACTTGAAGCCATAGAAATGAAGCTTTATAGAAGGATGCTGAGAATACCCAGGGCTGAACATGTGAACAATGACGAAGTTCTAGAGAAAAAAAAAACAACAAAAAGGGAACTTCTATTTAAGATCGTGAAGAAACAGTTGAAACGTCTAGAGCATCAAATTTTCCAAACACTCTTGAATGAGGGAATCAGGAAAGGGAACTTGGAAAATCTGATACTCACAGGACATATTGATGGTAAGAGTACCAGAAAAAAAAGCAACGTAAAACCTACCTAGCCAGTTTGAGGAAATAAATGGCGGGGCAGAGTTTGGGAGAGATTGCTGTTGCAGTTTTTTGTGCATATGTTATGTACTTGTGAGTTAGCCCAAATGACTTGACTCAATTTATAGTCCACCAATAGAAGGTTAACCAATCAGAAGACGTAGAACATTCAATCCGTCGTGTATAAAGGCGGCCATTTTGTCTACTCTACCTGAATGTTCAGTCCAGCTTCTCAGGCGAAGAGATAACAGAAGGACGAACTACGCTCTGCTACTTTTACCAAAATATCCACTGCTAACCTCAACAACGCCTTTCTACTGTCTTCGAAATATTCACTGCTAACCTCCGGATTCTATACTCGAAGACGACCGTCATCGTGAACAACAATTGCAAAATGATAAAATTTGTTAACAGCTACAAAAGACTGGACATTGTGGAGAGCCATGATGGCAAACTTCCTGAACGAACACGGCACATAGAAAAAGAAATGGTAAAGTGTTGAACGTTGCTTAAAGCTAGAATTGAAGGAAGGTTTTGGTGGGAGTCAAGATCATTCCTATGACAGGGCACCTAAAAGAAAGAGGATTATTTTTAATCTTCTTGTGGAAGATTACTTTCAGCTGATTACAAATGTATTAGTGAAATCTGAATGTATTAAATTTACTTAGAGGAAATGCTTTGTTTAACGAGGGAAAAACTGCAGGGTAGCATCAAGTTTGTCGGGACGGACAGCAGGCGCGGTAAGCCAAGTTCAAGTTATGAATTAGACTATAGTGTGTTCACTTTGGCATAAATATCTTTGGCAAAGGCTTTTCTTGTCTTGTGTTAAAGAGACGAACTGAATAAGTTATTTCGCCTTGAGTTGCAGCTAATCTAAAAAAGGAATAAAAATTTGATTTTAAACATTGGAAACGGTAAAAGGAAACGAAGACTCCATATTTTCGAAGAAAACATAACCGTGCATTCAGAACTAAGGGTATCAAGGACTTCCACAGATCCAAGCCCTCCACAGTTTCATGCCTTTGTAGATAATAATAGAAAACGTATCTGTGGAAGGCATGGATCTGTGGAAGGCATGAATCTGTGGAAGGCCTTGATACCCTTTGTCCTGAATGCACGCGACTTTAAAAAAAAAAGGTGATAAAAACATTACATAAGTTGAATCAGATAGAAAACAAGAAAAATGCTACCGTTCGAAATAAACCTATTTTTGTAAGTAAATCGTCTCAGGTTATAATTAATGGCCGTCCTCAATAAAAAATAACCATATCTGCTTGTAGCCCAGTGGTTAGAACGATAGTGTCTTGGCAATAACCCAGGGTGGTACCTTCTTGGTGATATCGGTCTCATGAGATTATCCTAGCAAGCGGCATTGTTGGGAAGTGTGGTACATTCAGCCACTGTTTTGGAGATTATAACTCTTGACTAAAGAACTCGCCTAGTTTAGACCACTATATCATTATAAAAAATAATCTATATAATAAATAAATCCGTTATACAAATAATCTATATAATAAATCTATTTCTGCACATGTGTATCTTTAGCTCAATGTACGACTGAATAGATAGTTCGATCATTACGTTGTGCTCCATTCTTTTAGCCTTGTGCCACATCAGAGCTACGCTTGAGTCGGTTAAGTGCCTTATATGATACATGGCAGATACATGACTGACGAAGCAGATTTTTCCCAGCAGTATTTCTTTCTGCGGTAGACTGGCTAAAGGACCCAGTATGTCCTGCAATTCAATCCATAGTTGGGAGAAGTGGGTTCATACGATTAGTAGCTGTAATAAATCTATTTTGAACTAAACTATTCTAAGCTGAATGAATCTTCCTGAGCTACACATCTCTTCCGTGTTGTATTAAAAATTATTCAGCTTCGATTCAGTATGTGACACCTACTATCTCTGCAGCGTTTCAACGTTGATTATGATTCAGATACTTCTAGAAAATATAGAAACTCATTGACAAGTTGCATTTGAACATTTTTTTCCAGAGGTCATCTACAGAGAACCCGAAACAACCGATAACCAATGTTGCATATGTGTGAAACTGGCTCAGATATTGTCTTTCTAACTGACAAAGTCTCTCCGTATAAGCAGCACCACGTTCACAAGCAAACTGTCTATTCTCTCTCGTGTGGTGTTTTTTATGCCGAGCTGATCTAGCAAAAAAAAAAAAATTATACGCTCAACCACTCTCGCCAATTCTCCTAGATCAGAGACTGTGTCTTTCTTAAATTAAGGTGTCATGGCGGATATATTTCTTTTTCTTTTATTCGTTTTGCACGTCAGGCATATACACGCTCACTTTGCCTATACGAGGTAAGGCATCTTCTCTTCTACAGGATATTTAACAAGTCATGTATCACACGCAGTATACGAAATCATCACTGGATTATAAAGAGACTATCGAATTGCTACGAGTTACGTATCAAAAGTCGCAAAATGAGATATTTGCTTGTCATTACTGGCTACTCGACGACAATAAAATAGCGAATAGTTGGAGTTTTATCTAAAAGAATTAACCAGGTGTCTGCAAGGGAAAGAAACCACTAGGGTACGACAGTCGGAAAACCTTGAAACGAGCATATTGAGGACGCGTTACACAACATGCTTCAGAATGCTCCGGCAAGGAAGCGAATTTTAGAAAAAAAGATCAACTCCGGAATAGCTCTCAATCAGGCTTATACGACGGAATTTGATCAGAAATAGTTTTTCTTTTACGCAAAATCTGATATCGCCGGCGATGGTCTAAACGCAGGTTCTTCTAATTTTCCCTATTCTTTCTGACATCCTTTTCTAACCTTAAATCTTCTGACAAGTCTTCAAAGATCCCCCACCCCGGAGATTCCTATATCCGCAACAAATACTACTCTTGCAGGGTCGATCTACATCGCTGGCTTTCTTATTCAACCATAAAACCTAGGTTCCGCACATGTTGAACGCGAGGAAATTTTTCAAAAGACCTTCGACCTTATTCTTTGTAAACTAACCATTCTAAAAATTCTGCTGCATCTTTAAAGTAAGCCGGCCGCTCCGACATTTTGTAATGTTTAGCAAATTCGGTGAATTCGGTCTTCTGGTGCTCCACACTTTCGGCCTTGTGCCACATCTAAGCTACGCTTACAAAATTATCGGGAACTTCAATGGCCTAATGGTTATCAAACTTGTCTTTCTGGAACAATTACGTCTGAATAGTGAAATAGTCCCTCTCCTGGTGCTCCACACTTTCGGCCTTGTGCCACATCTAATCTACGCTTAGAAAATCGCTATTTGAGTCACTTCGTTGTTGTATAATGGTTAGCAAGCTTGTCTCACTAGATCCATTACGACTGACTACTAATTTCGGTGCTCTTTGTTTACTCCACACATTCGGCCTTGTAGCACATCTAAGCTACTTAGAAAATCAATTATACTTCTCTGGTTTCAGCTGAATTAGTTACAAATTAATATTAAGCTGAAGTCCCATGAGGCCATTCGTCCAGACAGTACCTCTCTTGAGGCGTCGCATGAAGGGGAAAGTTCCGAGCGAGGCATGGTAAATTTTACCACGATATTGCCATTAAATCCACTTTAAAATTCGACCTTGCGTCACAGTCATTAGCGACGTGAGCTCCCTAGAAATTCAAGTATCTTTGAAGTAAGCTACCGTAAGAATGATGTTTCCTTATTGCCTTTAAAAATCTATAATAACAAATTAAAAATAATGGCGTTTCTATTGGTGTCCCGATTGACAACGGCATTTCCGGTAATTATATTAATTCAAACATCATGGCCTAATCGATGACAGATTGTTTTCTCTTTTAGTCAAGTGTTTATGACTAATGTTTCTTCATCATCGTAGGTGAATCGATACGGTCTGGTCGGTTGATAACACAGAAATATTTCGTATAGTAGTATTAATTCCTGTAATGAAGAACCATTTTTTGTGATGTGATTCTTTTCCGCGATTTCTTCGACATGATTCTCGTGTTGGAACCATCTTTGGAGAACAAAAAAACGGTTGATTACCATTGGTTGCCTACTAGCAGTCAATGTCCAGTATTCTTTACTCTTCAAGAGTTTAACACCAGACTGCAAGCTCTTAGTGCTGAAGTCAAAATGGCACTGTCTTGAGGAAAATGAGTTCTTAATTCTGGTTCTCCACATTTTCCTATACTTTGTGGCAGTTAATAAATTCTGTCTTTTTGTTATCCCTGCCAAACCCTGCTCCAAAAACCATTTACTAATGTTTGCCAGGTATCTTCTGATTTTCCCTCTTCTTCTTTTGTATTCAATCTGACATGTGAGTATCAAACTTTCTTAACCCTCTTTCGAAGTTTTGTTCCTTAGTATTTCAACTGTATCTTCTTGATGATAAGTATATCTTTTTTTGTTTGTTTCCATTTTATCTAAAACCTCGTCCTTGCTCATATGTTTACCCCATGGTATTCTCAGCATCCTTCTGTAGAACCAGATTTCTGGGACTGATTTAAAGGACTGATATTACGTAATAGTTTAGCACAATTATACTTATTTTTTTTTCTAACTAATTTTTCCTAATGATCCGTTACACCACCCGCATATACAAGCTAAAGCACCTGGTACTCGAAAGCAGTCAGCCATCTATGCATGGGAACCGGTGATTCAAGCTGATGTGGCCGTAAATTCGATGCTAGTATCCTACTTTCCACGTTAATAACTGCTATGCTGCACCAATATACTTTTAGGTTATTTTCATAAAATCACAAGTAATTACGGTAATTAATGTTGAGTCTGGTCATTACCTAAATAAGTACCCGTTTATGGATACCAAGTAGTGTAAGATTTGACGTGAGGATGGTGCATAGGATAATGGCTCGGAATTGAAAATCGGATAGCCGAGTTCCAATTTCAGTCCCGTTCGTTATATTTACTTAAACACAAATACTCTTGGAAAAGGTATGAATCGACATCTTCTTTCTCCCATTAGTAGGACCTGTATCAGTAAATAGACAATAATATCTCACAATATTAAAAAAATATATATTTTCTGACTTTAAATAATTTGCAAAGGTTCATGAGAAGTAAAAGAGACAAATCGCTCAAACAAAACAGTTTATGTCACAATCTGAACAACAGTTCATCATAGAAGAAAACCAGAGAAGAAAATCTGACGCGATAGCGAAAAAGAAAATACAAAAAAAAAAAAAAACAGTATTTCTGTCACTATTTACATTATTCGGGCTATTGTCCTCATCTTTGTCGCCATATTTATTACAAAGTTTCGACCGTTTTTCGCTCCGGCCTTCTTCAGGTGGTTGAAATGTAGATTGAACCCTTTATTTCGCTCACTGGGGTAGACTGTTCTAGTTCCACGTGCCATGTTTTAATGGATGTCAGTTATCTTCTGCTAATTCGCCTCTCCAAGTTCTCCACTGACTTGACCGGGTATTGAACTCAGACTCTTCGAACCTGCATCCTATACGGAACCGTCATTTACGCTGACGTGCCTTAACCGTATAGGATGCAGGTTCGAATCCTGTCAAAGGACAAATATTTTCTATGAAAATTTCTCGGAAATTCAGGCCGGTAACTGTTATTTAATACTGTTTATTATAAACAGAGCATTTACTTAAATACTTGTATCTATAAAAAAGAGCGTTAAACATAAAAATGTCTTTAATAAATAAATTGTCGGACTTTGTCCATTTCTTAATATATGACGTCATATATATATATATATATATATATATATATATATATATATATATATAGAAAAAATCTACCAGTAAAAAGAATTCTCTTATTGCTATATTGGTGCAAAAACGCACAAGCTTAACATTTAAATTCAAACTCGGCGTTGCGACCGCACGTTCCAAAACAATAACACATTTCTCATAGCATTTTTTCGGATTACATTTCTATTTTCGTTGTCCTCTTATTACTGAGAAGTAAAAACAAGAACAAAATCTACTTCCATACCTGATGATGTCTGTAGGAACAGACGAAAGCTTGTCAAAATTAAAAAGACCTTATGAAACTGGAATTTATAAACAGGGATCATATCATTCATATACAGGTTCGGGGTTTGTGTATCTTATTTATGTGTTTGCGAAGATGTATTCTCCCCATTTAAATCATTAACCTCTATATTTGTTTTTTGTATGAATGATTCATGAATTTATAAATTATATTTGCACCTTTAATTTAAATTAAAATAACTGATCCAACGTGCAACTCTCGGATAATAAGTGTGACATTACTGTAATTATTGAACAATATAGTTCATGCTATATTCCCGGAAAATCTACCAGTAAAAAAGAATTCTCTTATTGCTATATTTGTACAAAAACGCACAACCTTAACATTTAAATTCAAACTCGGCGTTGCGACCGCACGTTCCAAAACAATAACACATTTCTCATAGCATTTTTTCGGATTACATTTCTATTTTCGTTGTCCTCTTATTACTGAGAAGTAAAAACAAGAACAAAATCTACTTCCATACCTGATGATGTCTGTAGGAACAGACGAAAGCTTGTCAAAATTAAAAAGAACTTATGCAACTGGAATTTATAAACAGGGATCATATCATTCATATACAGGTTCGAGGTTGGTGTATCTTATTTATGTGTTTGCGAAGATGTATTCTCGCCATTTAAATCATTAACCTCTATATTTTTTTTTGTATGAATGGTTCATGAATTTATAAAATATATATATATAAAATACATATTTATAGTAAAATGACCAAAATTTATATTTAAAACAAAATGACTAACAATGCATGTTATTTGTAGTTAAAGGTATATAATTGCGTTCAAAATATTTAGATCCCGGCATTGAATAACCCATAAAGGTTGATATATCTCTAAACAAAATCAATCGACCAACAATACATATTTATAGTAAAATGACCAACGATATATTTTATCTGTAGTTAAAAGCATATAATTGCCTTCGAAATATTTAGATATCAGCATTAAATAATCCGTAGAGATTGATATATTACTAAAAAAATCAAACAACGAACATGAAAGAAATATTTCATGACATTAAATTATAAAATATCCTACAATATCTTCAAGAAATCAAACTGCATTCCAAAATATAACTTAAAAAAACTACAGCATAAAACACACATATCACCAAGTTATATTTTAGAATAGAGTCTGAGACAAACATAGGTGATAAAACCACTTCATGACGTTATATAAGATAAATGCCCAGGTATAAAATAGATAAATAAAGATTCCGAATTACTATCAATTAGACTACCGGACACCTACAAATTATAATAATTATATCCAACCCATATAAGATTTATCAATATTTATTTATATATATTCTGTCACATCTGTAGTGGGAAGGGTGCTAAATGAACTTAAGTTAGTCAATTTAGGACTGATTACTTCCTTTAGTCATTTTATTAATCTATCCGAATAAAGTATTTATCTGCATTTAAACAAAAATAGTTCCCTAGCAAAAAATATAAAGGAACGAATTGATTAAACGTTTCATAGGCCTCTAGTTTAGTTTTTAGTTTTATCGAATCTAAATACACTACTGGAAGAATTTTTGCTTCATTGCATCACTATTAAAACTTATTTTTGACAGCACAGCCAGACTCATAATAATAATAATAATAATAATAATAATAATAATAATAATAATAATAATAATAACGGAGATAGGACCTGTTACAATTCTATGGAACTATACAATACACACTGACAGAACAATCAAAGCCAACCGCCCAGATATTGTTATTAAAGACCACAAACAAAAAAAGTGCCTCCTTATTGATATGGCAGTCCTTGCAGACTGCAATGTATCTTTGAAGATATTCAGAAAGTTGTCAAAATACAAGGACTTTGAAATAGAAATCTCAAAAATGTGGCGTATGGGAACATCAACAATCCCTGTTGTAGTTGGATCCCTAGGAATGGTTGGAAAAGATTCCAGTAGACTAATTGAAGGGATTCCTGGAAGTCCATGCCTTAAAGAGATAAAAAAAAATGTTCTGACAAGTACAGCCCACACTTTACAAAGGGCTTTATCTATGTAATAGTTTTTTTTCAGTGGAAAGTGTCATGATGCCATTTCTAACCTTAGGTCCCTGGGCGGGTCCCGGAAAGAAATGTGTAAACGCCAGAAATCAAAGAAAATAATAATAATAATAATAATAATAATAATAATAATAATGAAGAAATAGAAAAAATGTATTCACAAGTACAGCTCATGAGACTTGAAATTTTAAACGAAGATTAAATGCAAAAAAAAAGATGTGGCGACGTATTGTAAACAAGGACATCAGATTAAAAATAAAGTCTTATTCTAAACTGCAAGACTGCAAATACACTCAGCACTAAAATGTCTCGAAAATAAATTTTGAACCGGAAATTAGTCGAAGAAACATGAAATGGCTAAACATTTTGTTCATTTCTCTTTTTTTAATATAAGGAATTTAATATTTTAGTGAAATATTTATACGTCTTTGAGATTTTAATATGCATAAGATGGTAAAAAAATAAAGTAGTGATACAGATGACTGTGCTAAGAGATCGTCTTTTGCTCAATGATGTAATTTATACGCTGTTTTTAGCTTGAGACACACGGGGTCGTATTATTCTTAAGCCGATATACATAAGAAAATATGTAATTAATGTTGAGTCTGGTCATTACCTAAATAAGTAACCGTTTATGGATACCAAGTAGTGTAAGATTTGACGTGAGGATGGTGCATAGGATAATGGCTCGGAATTGAAAATCGGATAGCCGAGTTCGAATTCCAGTCCCGTTCGTTATATTTACTTAAACACAGATACTCTTGGAAAAGGTATGAATCGACATCTTCTTTCTCCCCACCAATTATAGGTGAATTAGTAGGACCTGTATCAGTAAATAGACAATAATATCTCACAAAAAAAAAAAAAAAATTTCTGACTTTAAATAATATGCAAAGGTTCATGAGACGTAAAAGAGACAAATCGCTCAAACAAATTTATGTCACAATCTGAAGAACCGGTCATCATAGAAGAAAATCTGACGCGATAGCGAAAAAGAAAATACAAAAAAAAAACGTAAAAGAAAAAAAACATTTTTGTTACTTACACTATTCACATGATTTCCTCATCTTTGTCGCCATATTTATTACAAAGTTTCGGCCGTTTTACGCTCCCGCCTTCTTCAGGTGGTTGAAATGTAGAACTGAACAGTTATCTCCGGCTAATTCGCCTCTCCAACTTCACCACTCACTTAACCGGTTATTGAACTCAGACTCTTTGGGCCCTGTCACTGGATCTAACTATCGCCTTTATCCACTGTGCCATGTGTTCTTGAGGATATCTGCGTATGAATTTCTGGCTGTTATAAACCTAATGTCTTCAGCAACCGTTTTTTACCAGTGCTCATATTGCAATTTTTGCTGTTATTATGCATTTTTTTTTTTACCAGAGTTCATATTGCAATTGCTGTTGGTATATCGCTTTTCTCTAGCATTCATTATTACTAGTTCCCATATTGTATTCATTTCTGTACTTGGTCGGCTCAGGAGATATTTGTGGGCTAACATATGTGCTTATTCCTTAAGTTTACGAATTTTCCATTGGTGTTCTTTGTCTATGATCTGAACCTGATCCTACAGAGAGCGGTGATCTCCCTTTACTCTCCATATGTGGCCAGCCACGTCTGATCTTTCCACTTCCCTAGTGTTACAGTTTTCTGGTGTTCTTGAAGCCTTACCTTAAGGGGGCGGCCTCTCTCCCCTTTATATTCCTTTCCGCAGCTGCACGGGATAGCGCACACACAGTCTTTAGACATGTTCTCCTCTTACTCGGGAAAGATATCTGCGAAGCGTCGTCCAGCTTTTGAAGGATGTCCTGATATTATATGGATCGCAGATCCCTTGTATTGCCTCTGATCACATAAGGCACGTAGACTGTTTTCTGATGTTGTTGCCCTCCTCTTGTACCCGCCTATCTCAGTCTTTTGGGGCTTCTGCCATGTACCCAGGGTACTACTTATACTTACCGATTCTTTATCTAATGTCTATGGGTCGCCACTTATGTCTTTTGCTCCGTGTTGTAAGCAGCGGACGATACCTTTCTTTACACTGTATGGATGGTGGGAGTTGAAATTGAGATACTGTCTGGTGAATGTTTGTTTGCGGTATACTGATGTCTTGAACCCATGCTCTGTTCGAGATATTAGAACATCCAGTAATGGGAGTGTGTCGTTACTCTCTTTTTCCATTGTGAACTGTATTTTGTCACTTGTTTTCATAATTTGTTTTCGTTATTTACAACGCTGAGTTTTATTAAGAAGCTTGCAAAATATCATTGAATTCACAACAGCAACTGTCTCGGCTTCAGGCACTTTCCCAACGTGGTAACGTAGTTTTCCCTGTGTATTTTCTATAAATATCTTCATGTCTATTCTTCTGATTAACTTTCCTCTATACAACCTAGACTTTAGAAGCCCATTGTCGGCATTGTCTTATCTTTTTATTAGTTGAAATCGCTAGATGTAACCGGAAGTTATATAAACACAGTTTCTTCTGTCGAATTTATCCTTAGTGGAACATACGTTCGACTTTTTGCTTTCCCTTCAACTTTGAGCTTCAAAAATTTAAATGCATTTACTAGTGATCCTCTGTCTTTTTAATTATTGTTCTTTTATTGTTCTCTGCAATTAATTCCTTTTATTTTTCTCCCTCTTTTTATAAAGTTTTTTTTTTTTTTTCATAGTTTCTCAGACTCAGTAACTCCTTGCATCTTAATGGCGTTTTTGGGGTGGTATGATTAAATAAATCAAGCTTGATAACCAAAGTCATTCATTTTTATTTCATGTGTTCCTTCAAATCATAATATTATCTGGTATACTTTCTTGCTATAAGTACAGTTTATATAGTCTTATTATCTCCCCAGTCTCTTGTCTGACATCAATTTGCAGAATTTCGTTAGGCTTCTTTCTTGCTGATTCTCTCACCTTCTCTTGGCTTCGATATAACCTGTGAGGATCATATTCTCTGAGCCGTCTTTCTTCATTATGTCTCCTTGAAATGTTAGCTGTCTCTATCTTATTCTAAGAATAACTTAATTGTTGTTCATATGCCACGTCTTGGCACAAGTCTGTGAAGAAACTCTCTCACTTTCGAAGATTGATATTACTTAGAATATTGTAAGTTTTGTTTTCCCTTTTTTTTCTGTATAAGACAAATCTCTCGTAGAGAAATTATGTTCTGGTATAATTAATAATTAATTGTTCTTGTAAAATCTGATCTGCCTGATTAAGGGTATCAAGTGCAAAGATCTTCAAAGGTATATTGCAGTCTGCAGGCACTGCCACACCAATAAAGAGAACATTTAATAACGACTTTCGACTTCTTGCTTTCCCTTCAAATTTGAGCTTCAAAAAATCTAAATGCAATGAAATGCATTATCTTTTTAATTATTGTTCTTTTATTGTTCTCTCCATTTAATTCCTTTTATTTTTCTCCCTGTTTTTATAATGTTTTTGTTTCTCATACTCAGTAACTCCTTGCATCTTACTGGCGTTTTTTTTTTTGGGGGGTACGATTAAAAAATCAAGCTTGATAACCAAATTCATTCATTTTTATTTCCTGTGTTCCTTCAAAACGTAACCGATCATGATATTATATTCTATAATTTCTTGCTATAAGTACAGTTTATCTGTCCTTATTATCTCCCAGTCTCTGGTCTGACATCAATCTGCAGAATTTCGTTAGGCTTGTTTACTGCCGATTCCCTCACCTTCTCTTGGCTTCGATATAACTTATGGGTGTCAGATTCTCTTAGCAGTCTTTCTTCATTATGTGTCCGTGAAATGTCAGCTGTCTTATTCTAAGAATATTTTAATTGTTGTTCATATGCTATATCCAGGGTAATTTTAGAATCCTTCTGTCGAACTTGACACAAGTCTGTGAGGAAACTTTTTAACTTTCGAAAATTGATATTACTTAGAATCTTATAAGTTTTGTTTTCCCTTTTTTCTGTACAAGATAAATCTCTTGAAGTGTAATTATGTTCTGGTATAACGAATAATTGTCTTTGTAATATCTGATCTGCCTGATTAAGTGCAAAGGTCTTCAAAGATACATTGTAGTCTGCAGGGACTACCATATCAATAAGGAGACAATGTTTTGGTTGTGGACTCTAATAACGATGTCTGGTCGATTCTTTTGTCTGTGTATATTGCGTAGTCCCATAAAATTGTTACAGGTCCTATCTCCGTAACCGAGTCTGGGTGGTGTTCATACCAATTTATTCCAGTTTCTTTTCCGTACAAGTTGCAGATATTCCAGTGCAGATATTGGCTCAATCTGTCACGCCATGTTTTATCTTCAGTGGGTGCCAATACCGTGCAACCTGAGCAAGATTTTCATTTCTTTCTGGATATTTATCACAGAATCTGTATTTTGGGTTTACACAATTTTCTAGTATTAGTGTGTGATTTCTAGTTAACACGCATTGGTCCTGTGCAGCCAGAATAAAACATTCGGTTTCAGCTTTTAACCTTTCACTACGTAGCCACTGATGTGTACAGGATTTGCCTACTTCGGCTTGTTTTGTACGAGCAAAGTATTGAACATGAAGCGGTTTATCTCGCTATCCTTTCTGTATCTGATCGGTTGCATTTGCTATCTCTTCCAGCTGGTTTAGTTGAACATTTCTTGACGCAGGCTGAGAGTTGAATTCATCAATTTCAGCCAGAGAAAAAAGAGACAATCTGTACTATGGAAACATCCATAATTATTTGCTTCAAAGAAAGCCAAGGTAGTTTCATCTGCAGGAAATTTGATAGCCTCAATTTTGTTTTTATGTTAAAGGCATTGTGTTTATTGACTTTAAAATGACTACAAAATAAACGGTGATACAAAATTACTGAGCCAGTTTCAAAACTATATTAAGAGCAAACGTCAAGAAAAACTGACGAAAGGGGAGTTGTTTCATCATGAAAATTCTCGAGCACACTCCCTATTCTCTTGATTTGGTCCCACCTGCATATCGTTTGTTCCTCAACAGAAAGAAAAAAAAAACTTGGCTGAGAACCAGAACCACAGTTTTTAATGATGTCATATCTTCTGTTGATGAATGTTTTTTACGAACAGGATAAACAGTCCTCATTGAAGAGTCAGATATCAAATTAAACACCGCTTTGAGATGAAATACCAAATATACATATATGAACATTTTCGACATCTTTTTGCATTTAATCAAGCTCCAAAAGCAACAATAGCCTTCCGGGACATTTGCGCTGTGTACAGAGATGACTCCATTATCGCACAGAAACAGTTTTCTTCCGTTCAAGGAGGGAAACTTCGAACTCAATCGCTTTTTCGCGTTCTGGGTGACATGTTCAGTTTGATGTTACCTAGTTGCTCGCTCTGGATACATGTCTTTCCCATTGTTTGTCTTCTACTCGTTTCTTCCTCAGTAACGCCATATTTTTTTTAATTCCTTTCATAACGTTGAGTCATTTCAGTATTTTATTCCGTTACTCGCATCTGCTTGAATTCGAAATGTGATATAATTTCAGCATCCTTGATCCACCGTCGTGCTTTGATTATAGAAATCTTATTGTTTTATCATCTATCCGGATATTTATCCTCTTTCCAGGTGTGGATTTCTACCTTTTCAATGAATACTAGTGCGAATTTGAACGCAAAAAATTAGACCTAAATTTGAACTCGGCGCACCGACTCAACTTTCAGCGCTGATAACAGTTACGCTACCAGCTTATCGTGAGATAGACTCTCCATTCAACAATCAAACGTACAAAATATTTTGCTTATGTTTACTCATATACTTTGAGCTCATGTCTAAAATTGTATTTGCCTTTGGCGTTGGTTTTCTCACGAATTTTGTCTTTTACAGTTTTCTTTCATTTTTCTTTTTTCCTTTCTTTTTTCCATTCTCGTTACTTTCTTTTCTTCTTTCTTTATTTTTCTTTATTTTTCAATCATTTTTTTTTCTTCTTAAATACAGTGAAAGCTATGGCCGGAAGCAAAGTTTCTTCTTGTAATAAAACTTTTCTGATTTTGTCAATAAAAAGAAGTTCTTTATTTTTCTCATGCGACAAAATGAAATAACTGTTAGTTTCAAATCACGTCAGTCATTTGAAAAGAACACGGAACACATCAACAAGCAAATCGAAGAATTACAAGAAAGAAAACATTTGAACTCTTAAAATAATTCTAATCAAAAAAGATATTCCAATAGTAATCACTTTCGCCTTCCGACTTTTGAGAAATTACGATGAACCTTTTCGGGTCCGTCAAGAATTTCGGAAAAAAAAAATAAATAACGATATTTAGTTAGACTTAAAGATAAATGTTCGGATCAAAAACATTTTAACACGCCTCATAATGGAAAAGAAAATTACGATATTTAGTTAGGTTTGGGAACAGATTTTTTTTTCTCCAGCTTTTACCAAATACTACAAGATACACTTCAAATCGTAACATAAAAACAGCACTAAAACTATCTAATTATTTAATTGCATAAGATTTTAATTGCTGTCAGAAATAATATAAATGAAGGATGCATTATGAATAAAAAAAAACTCAGATGACTAATGAATTATTACAAGTATTACAATTTATTACAAGTATTTTTCCACCACTATTTTATTTAATTATAATTTTAAAAGTTTAAAATGAATTTGTAAAAATGAAAAAAGCATTGTTGAAGATATATGTGGCGTATTATACACACGAAATGTATCCGATAGAGGTATCAGTACACGGCAACGGGAAGAATTTTGCACGTCACCGAGTGGGTCATCGTTATTTTACGCACTGTCCCTCAATTGTTACACACAAAAACGTAAATATATATGTGGCGTATTATATATATATATATATATATATATATATATATATATATATATATATATATATATATATATAAAGCAAATATATGGATAATACAGAAAAACAAAAATCTGAATAAGCAATTATGTAGTATTAATTTTAAAATAAAGTCGACGTCGGACGTTTCGGTCTATTTATTTCGTCGACTTTATTTTAACATTAACACTACATAATTGCATATTCAGATTTTTGTTTTTTCTGTATTTTTCTTTCATACTGTCGGATTTATATCCATATATTTGCTTACATACTGTCTACTGGAAATACAAACCTGAATTTACTTTATAACGGGGAAGACTTCAAGCTTGGACGAGAATAATAGAATCTATTGATCAAGTAAGGAATGGATTTATTATCGAACTGTTTTTTAGAACTGTTCCATCGTTTTTGAAATCATTTTTTGATTTGCCTTGTAACGGTAAGGACTTCAAGCTTGTTGAAGAAATAAGAACCTATTGATCACTACGTATTCCGACATCAACGGAAGAGATTTCTTGAACTGCTTATACAAAATTTTTCAATCGACTTTCTAATATTTTAATTTTTTGGAAATCATCTTCGAATACGTTTTAACAACATCGCCCACGTGACGACTACGTGATCATATTTAAACGGAACGCTGATCTGTATAAAATTTCAGTTATCTGTTTGGATCAGTTGGGCTCTTATGTCCATCGTCTTTTGTGTTAAATTTTTATAAGTTCTAATGTTAATTATGTTTAAATGAAATGTCCATGAAGATGGTCTTAAATAGACCGAAACGTCCGACGTCGACTTTTTTTTTAACATTAATACTACATAATTGCATATTCAGATTTTTGTTTTTTCTGTATTTTTCTTTCATACATACATATATATATATATATATATATATATATATATATATATATATATATATATATATATATATATATATTGCAATGTGAACGAGAGTAATATATAAATATATATGTATATACTTTCTAACGTTCACAGTATTGATCCAAAAGAGTGCTCGATACCGATAGTAGAGTGATAATTATTTATTAGTATTTTATCATATAGACGAAAACAGTTTACTCACTACAAGGATGTAACTCCGTCGATGTTGCAACTGAAATACACGAAACGAAGTTGCATTTTGTAGTGAGTAAACTGGCTTTTGTCTATATGATAAAATTATTATTATTATATATATATATATATATATATATATATATATATATATATATATATATATATATATAATACAGTATCTTCAAAAATCCATTCGGTTAGGTGGTAATTTATTTCGTGAACTCAGACTAATTTTACAAACATAAATGGAGTTCAATTTATTCATAAACAAGGAAAAGTTAAAAAATGGAGAGAGAGTGAGAAAAGAGAAAAAGGAAAAAAAGGGTGAGAAAGACAGAGATTTAGATAAAGCTTTTTTATGGGGGGTGAGAGAGAGAGAGATAGACCAGGGGAAAGGAAAGGGAAAGAGATTGAGAGAGGGAAAGAAAGGACGTAAGCCGGTCGACAGGGTCACCCAGAAAATATTTTTCCGGGACTTGACAAGTTAAGAAACAGGGTAAGGAAGGGAGTGATCTATTTCAATATAGATACATTGGAATTATCCAGTCATTTTAAGTAGCGAAACCATCATTATCGCATTATAACCGTCACAATTACATACTACTACTAGTACTACTATTACTACTACTACTAATAATAATATCATTAAAATATTTGACATATAAAGAATAGATATAAAGAAACGCATATAAGGAAATAACATCAATTTGAAAAAGATGAAATTATTTTAAAAAATTTTAAAATTTTTTTTATTTTTTAAACTTTTTGTATTTTTAAAACATTTTTTTGGTGCACGACGCTCAGTTGAAGATTTGCAGCTGCTCTGGAGAACTTGATGTGTACAAAGATTTTAAAATTTCTTAAAAATCGTTTAATCACCAGACATTTACCAACACCTGAAGAAGGACAACATAATGCCGAAACACCAAAGCTATTGTGTAGCGATTTCCACATGTTTTTTATTCTAATCTCTTATAATAAAAAAATAATATTATTTACTTTGTATTGAGCACTTTTAAAAAAATATTGCGAACAATGGAATTTTATTCCAATTGTTCTTTCAATTGGATATATATATATATATATATATATATATATATATGTTCACACACACACACACACACACATATATATATATATGTGTGTGTGTGTGTGTGTGTGTGTGTGTGTGTGTGAGTGAGAGAGAGAACATATATAGAAAATAGGAAGGAACTGGTTGGGTAAATAATCCAAAGTTCCTTAGTATTTTAGTTATTATTTTTAAAAAATAGTGCCCGATAGAAAAGTAGAGCATAAATATAATTATTTATTTAAAAATATGATTCCAACTCGCGACATTAGAGGTCTCATGTTTCAAAACAAGAGACGTAAACTTCAATATAATTATTTGAATTAAATTTAGTTAAAGTAAGCTCTGTTCCATCTTCAAGCGAATTTTTTTTTATGGAATCTCTCTCTCTATATATATATATATATATACGTACCCTAGGTATATTCCAGAATTTTTATGATATTTTTTTGCAGAGGTTGTTATCATAATCTTTTTAAAACTCGCAAGCTGTACATTGCAAATTATTATACACGTATTAATGTAATTTTATCATACCATTACCCGCCATCAAATAAGCTTACCTGCCAACTTATGTTATTTCAGGTTGAAGGAGACGGCCGTAACAGTTCTTTGAACACACGAAAACCTGCTTGTCCCAGCTTACTAGTCTCCAGAATACAGTGGGGATGTGTAGACAATTTGGAAGCGTATTATAAAGTCGTATATTGAGACGGGTTTCAAAATTGTCTCTCAATCTCTTTACAGTCCAGACTTTTCTCCCTGTGAATTTTAGTTGTTTCACAAGCTGGAAGAGAACAACAGAAGCAGTTGTTTTGAAGGCATTGAGAAGAGGAAAGAGTGAAGGTGACCTTCACTTTAGATGATTTCCATGGGACCTTTACGAAGTGGCTGGAGAGCAACAACAAAGCCATTGCAGTCAGAAGATCCTGCTTTGAAGGGGATTAGAGTTTTCTATTTCTTTAATAAATGACTTTCCTGAAAAAAGTCTCAAAACTTCTGGAATTCCTCCACACACACACACGCACACACACACACACACACACACACACACACACACACATATATATATATATATATATATATATATATATATATATAAAATAAAGGTAACAAATTCTTTTGGTATATAAGCCAAGTGAATCCTAGTAATATAATATATTATATAACACTTTCGCCGCGGCCCCTCAACCTCCGGCGTCTTACTCTCTGGGTTGAGGTATCTACTCGGTCCTAAACGAACTTAAGGGAGTGGCCATAGGTCCCCTGAGTAGATTATTCAACCGCCCCACTGGTTTAATCCTGCTTCTTCCTGCCCACGTTGTGATTTGTTTCATCCAGAAAGCAGATGTGATGTCCATCCATTCACTGTCGACTGAAGATGTAGACACGGCTGGGGAGTCAGCGCTAAGAAATTTAGAATGCAGCAAAAAAAAAAAAAAAAAATATGCAGAAAGCCAGACAAACATCGATTCAATGGTTGAATTGGTAATGTCTTTTATATAGCAGAAAAGAATAGTAGAGAAGAGAAACTGAAAAGAATAGTAAAAAAAAAAATCATACACTGGATTCTATACAGAGATAGATAGATAGATAGATAGATAGATAGATAGATAGATAGAGAGAGAGAGAGAGAGAGAGAGAGTGTGTGTGTATGTGATTCACTTGTTAAATCGTCTCAGAACGATATATTACTCTTGCGATGGAGGGATAAAGATTTCTGTGCGGGGCTTAAAGTTATAGTGGCGTTCCTCCTCCCAACGCTCGCCCTGGCCAATTCTCTCTTCTCTCTTCAAGAATTTTCACCCGTCTGTCTTTTTCAGCATAACTACGCGTTTTATATAACTAAACCCGGCTGGTTATAATTGACCCTCGGCCCTACCACGCCGCACGCGATTATTACGGGGTTCTGGTTTTTTCAACCAAACTCATGTGAATACCAAAGTTCCTTCTAGCTTACTCAGCTCTATTTCAATTCGTAATAGATAAAAATTATTTCGACTATTTCCATTGTCTCCTGATGATCCAGATTCAATGGCTACAACTTCTGCCCTAGATCAGATTTCCTCATCAGTAAACAAAATGTTCTGATTTAATTTCGCTATTCAAATCTACTCCAATTTCACTAAAAAAATATACGTGTGTGGATGTGCGTGTTTCCCAGACTCTCTCTCTTTCACATGTAAACTGATCCACAAAAAGAGTTCAATGTATTTATTATAACAGAGCAAATGATTAATAAGCAATAAAATCCCAAATCACCTATTTCCGTAGACGAAGATATCGTTCATCCGTCTATCAACCCCAGTGTGTCAGAAATAGAAATTTAACTGTGAAAGCTAGAAAAAATAGTCAAAAAACTAATACAGAATTAATATATTTCAATGTTTCAATCAGACGAAAAGTACAAGTCGGGATCAGGGAAGGTTGGAAGGTATTTATCGTAAAAGTAAGAAGTTTTACAAAATTAAACCCGAATATTAAACCTTACGACATTAAATTGTGTTTATATGAAGAATGAAATATTAGTACAAGATTAAAAGAAAAATAAAAGTGAAGGGTTAAAATTACCTTTAGAATATATAGATAAAAATATGTAATAAATTAATGGAAAGAGAGTTGGGGAGATCTTAGAGTAGGGAAATGTTTATAAATTATAAATAATGTAGTGTAAAAAGGTTATAAAAGGCGGGAATATAGAAATTAGAATTAGTTATAATTTCGACATTTAAAGAGTTAGAGGGGAGTGAATATTATGGAAATATATAGGTAATTAATTTAAACCTGTATTATGGAAAAGTGAATTTGTTTTTATGTCGATATTTTAACACTAATCCATTCCATTGATTCTCTAGTTGGCTTTGATTATTGTATTTTATAATTCATTTTTTTTTTCTTCTAAACCTAAGTCACATCTTTCTCTAAGACTAAGTACGTGCGGAACCTATAATTTTCCAAACTATCTGTGGACTCAAGCCGTTCTCCTTCAATTGCCAAATTTTTTGAAAGAGCTGTCTGGTGTTTTAGTTTAGGGCTAGAAAATGAGTGCCTATCGACATTAAATTTCTGTTTCCATTCCCCGCGGAAATTCGAATATAAATATATTTTTTTCATATTTTCTTTGGGGATAACTGCTAGCTTGATATATAACCCTGGTAGATCTACATTTGCCCCCTAATGGACAATTTTCTTTAGGTCTACAATTACAGAAGAGTTCAATACCAGGTTTGTTGTTTATCACATAGAAATGTCTTAAAATATGGTTATTGTGTGAGTTGATAATTTTATATATGCTGTTAGTACAAGAATAGCTAAACTTAATCGTTTTCCTATTGAAGATCTTACATAGAAAGTTATTATTTTTTAAAGTATTTATTTATTAACTTTAGAAAATATATATCCCAACATCTTAACATTTACTGTGAACCACTTAACACATGTTGGGTAAACGACATCAATGCAATAAATGCCAATAGATTTAAACGAATAGTAAACACTTTACTTAATTCGTCAAACATACACAGGGGAAAAAAAGAACTCGTTGTCCTCATAGAAATCATTGGACGCAGCAAGTTTTACAAAGTTTTAGCACATTTAACATATTTAAAAAAAATCAATAAATATTCAGATTTTAAAAGTGGATTCATGTCTTGGCATAAGATGGCGCGTTGAATTCCGCAGTACAAGCTAAACAAAGTATTAAGAAACAAGAAGAGAAAAAAAAGTAAAGAGAACTTGTATGTAATATCAGTCCTCCTACATGACAGTGGATGCTGGACAAAATGCACAGATGAATGAAAGACTTGCGGCAAAAGAAATGCCGTTCTACAATGTAATGGTACAACAACCCTCAGCCGTCCAAGACTTCCAACACTGCGGCTGGTCGCTAAATGGACCGCTTCAATCCAGAGCTAACCTTATCCCACGTTGTGATTTAAGTTTGATCATAAGGAGGCCAAGATCGAATCATTGCACATATCTTCGTGTTGAACTGGTCCAAGTAGGGTGATGACGTAGAGGGAAAAAAATAACACTCTAATAAATATGACAAAAGTAAATACTGTTTTTATATCAGTCCATCGTACAATAATTGGTTTATATCTGAGTTCGCATTCAATTAATTATCAGGCCAACCCGCATCTAAATATATATACACACTATCTCGTTCTCTCTCTCTCTCTCTCTCTATATATATATATATATATATATATATATATATATATAATTGATAAACAATAAAATCTAAAATCACCTCATATGGGAGTGATCGGTCGTCTGTCTTATCACCATCCCACCACGTGTGGACTGAGTTTGTGTCAGAAATAGAAAGGTAAATGTGAAAGCTCAAAGATTAAAAAAACTCAGTCGAAAACTAGTAAATAATTTATCCATTTCTTTGTTTCAGTCAGACGATAGGCAGAGTAAAAGCTGTCTTAAATGGAAGAAGTTTTATAAAATTAAACCTGAATATTAAACTTATGACCATAATTAAGGTTTACATGAAGAATGAAATATAAATTTAAAATTAAAAGAGGAATAAAAAGGGGTTTAAAAATAACTTTCAAATACATAAATAAAAGGATGTAAGGGATTAATGGGAAGAGTGTTGGGGAGATCTTAGAGGGGGGAATGTTTATAAGTTATGAATAATGTAGTGTAAAAAAAGGTTATAAAAGGCAGAAATAAAGAAATTAGAATCAATTATACTTTCGACATTTGAAGAGTTAAAGGACAATGAATAGTATCGAAATATAGTAACTAATTAAGTTAAACCTATATTATGGAAATTAGCATTTGCTATATATATATATATATATATATATATATATATATATATATATATATATATATATATATACAAAATAAGGATTTCTGGTTACATTGGGCTGATTTAAAATCCAACAGACACCAACGGCTCGTATATATACAGTGCTGTTCGATAAAAGTGACTCACCTGATTTTCTTTTACTAAATGTTCTCTTCTCCGATGAAACGAAAGTTCGGCTAAATTCAAAGGATAAAATCCGAAGAAGATGCTTTGGAAGCTCTTTGAATTTAGCAGTAAGTACTGTCAAGCATCCGTTCCAGTATAATGTTCTGGGGATGCTTTTCTTTTCATGGAACTGGTTTCTTAAAACCTATTGAAAAGACCCTCAGGAGCGAACAGTACAAGAGAATTTTAGAGTCTTGCCTGCTCCCTTCTGCTGAAAGGGTGCAAATCGATCCCGCTAAGCTCATCTTTATGCAAGATAATGCACTCTGTCACAAATCAAAATTGATGAAGTAATACTTTGATGAGAAGCAGGTGAGTGTTATGACATGGCCACCCCAATCTCCTGACCCATAGAAAACTTATGGAGCATTATAAAGTACAGGCTCTCGAGAAAGCAGTTGAGCAACAAAGAGGATTTGATTGTGAATTTCATATCCGAATGGAATTCAATGTTTGAGATGATTTGCCAGAACCTGATCAAGTCAATGCCAAAAAGGGTTGAAAAAGGTTATTCAAAATAAAAGAGGACCCATAGATTATTAAATATTTCTGAACTACATTACCTATTATAAAGAAATTATACCTCTATTATTCTTTATTTAAAGCTGTTCAGTTATGTTTCTATTGATTACTAGTTGCAGGAAATATGTGAGTCACTTTTTTGGCGTAGAGTTTTTCCTTAAATCTCATTTATATCCAAAATTATAATTATCAATAGAATACCATAGGGTGAGTAAATTTTTTTACTAGGTTGTCCTGAAGGGGTCTTTATATTAGTAAGATTAAAAATTAGTTTGACCCAAAAAGAATAGGCTAAAAATGTTTAAGTAAGAAAAAAAAATCAGGTGAGTCACTTTTATCGAAGAGCACTGTATTACAAACAAGAAAGACAAACACTTTCTGGTTAGTTCCCCGAATCTGATTAGATATCTGTGTTATATTTTTGTTCTATGAGATATTTAGTCCCGTAGTCATCTTTTTCCAGTCGGACTTGTTACTCTATATTTTATTTATCCTACATATGCAAATAAGTAAAATCGCAAAATCCCACTATAGTATGTTATTTACGACCCTTCTTAGCCTAAAAAATCGCAACAAGTTCACCTCACACATAATTTTGTACACTATATACATTATTCGGACTATTGTCCTCATCTTTGTCGCCGTATTTATTACAAAGTTTCGGCAGCTGTACGCTCCGGCTTTCATCAGATGGTTGGAATGTCGAACTGATGCCTTTATTTCGCTCACTGGGGTAGACTGTTCTAGTTCCACGTGCCATGTTTAATGGATGTCAGTTATCAGTTATCTCCTGTCAATTCCCCTCTCCAAGTTCTCCGCAAGGAAACAGTGGATAAAGGCGTTGGTTGCATCCAGTGACAGGACCCAAATAGTGTGAGTTCAATACCCGGTTAAGGCAGTGGAGAACTTGGAGAGGGGAATTAACAAGAGATAACTGATAACTGACATCCTTTAAACATGGCACGTGTAACTAGAACATTCTACACCATTGAGCGAAATAAAGGGTCCAGTTCGACATTCCAACCACCTGAAGAAGGCCGGAGCGTACAATGGCCGAAATGTTGTTATAAATATGAGGACAATAGTCCGAATAATGTAAATGGTGTGCATAATACCTCATCTCAGAATTATAGACAGATACATAATTTTGTCATTCATAAGAAGCCGAAACTGTCAGACGTCGGCGAAACGCGTCGATTATAGATTTTCTTTTTTGTCACAATATAATCACGTTGTTTCGCGTACAAATCTTGCAAACACATATGAATCTGGAATATAAATCGTCGCAATTTAGAACCGACAGTGTGTCATCCAATTACTGTGATATAGAATTCAGACTAAAAGCAACTGAATTTATTGAAAAGAAACCAGTTTCTTTCATTTTAAACAACGTAATATTGTCGCCTCCCTCGGGTGATATGTAGTAATGGTTATTTTCGTGCAGACAGTGACAATATTTAGACAGAAAACATCCAATTAAATTACAACTAAAAAGGAGAGAACCAAATTTCGTTTGTGAGTGCGGATCGATCTGCATAAAAGTAACAGTCTTTCATCGCATTAAACTAATAGTTATAACAAATAAATTGGTTTAAATAATTTACTTAATCTGGTATTTTTTCTGTTAAATGTACGCTTCGAAGATCTGTTAGAACTGCTCAACAACCTTGACATATTTGGGAAAGACATTAGAATGATCAAAAAAATCTCTACTGTCAGCAAACCGCCTGCATACGGAGAGAAAATCAGTTCAGCAGATATACAAAATAGGAAGGAGTGTGGATGTGTCTTCTCACCGAATGTATTAAACCTATACAGCGAGGCAATTCTGAGAGTTCGTTAGTGGTGGCCATAATATTAACAATATAGGTTATTCAGGCGACACAATATTGATAGTAGGCATGGGAAAAAAAACTACACAAGATCTTCCAGAAGCTAGTATAAAAGTTAAGCCCAAGATGGAAAATGCAAATCGTAGATATTAAAATCAAGCAAGTAGAGAAATCTAAATAACTGGGATAGTTTCTAACAGAGCACGGAACAGAAGTGCGACACTGAGATCCAAAGATGTATTGGGATGGCCAAATATGCTTTCCAAAATCTAATCAGAGTATTAAGGTACATAATATGAAGTTATTTTTTTTTTTGCCTTAAGAAAAACAACCAAACGATTTGTCGTATTTCTTATTACAAAAAAAATAATGATATATTAGAGGCTCATCAATTTCAGCACATATTAAGACAGGTGTGTGGTGTAATGATTAACAAGCTTACGACTGAATAGTGAGTTTGATCCTCACTTGTTGCCCTATAATTTCGGTCTTCTTCCACATCTTAGCCACACATAGAAAATCACTATATTGGGGCCAAAATATTTTAGTATATTTATGGATGTTCTGTTTAAAACAAGCTAGCGCTACATTGCAAATATCATACAGGCAATTTGGCTGTAGAAAAACACTTCCTTTTATGAGCCGTGTCCCATCAGGATGTAGGAGATCATGGCTCTCCACACCTTCCTGTCCCTTGTAGATCTTAATAAGTTTTGTCTTTTGGTTATGTCACTGTTCCTCTATTTGCTCAAGCTCATCAAGTTTGCTTTCCTTTGTCCCTCTTTCACTCAATCTGCCTTGTGAGTATCAGGTTTTCCAAGTCTTCCTTCCTCATTATGTGGGCCCCAGAATTTCAACTGCTTCTTCCTTATATTGATTTTAAGTTTTTTTTTTTCGTTTCCCATTCTCTGAAACCTCGTCAGTGCTCACATTTTCCGTCAATGATATCCTTAGAATCATTCTGTAGAACCACATTTATGTTGCTTCAAGTGTCTTCTACATCTTTGAGAAGATTGTCCAGTATTCATTGACATACAGATGGACAGATATCACGTAAGAGTTCAATATTCTTGTCTTTGTTTTTAACGAAATTTTTCCTGTCTCTTAATACTCTGCTTGGCTTTGGAAATGCATATTTGGTCATGCCAATACGTCTTCGGATCTTGGTGTCGCAATTTTAACACTCTTTGTTAAAACGCTTCCCAGATATTTAAATTTTGGTACTTGTTTGATTTTAGTATCCATGTTTTGTAATTTCCATTTTCGGCTCATCCTTTTGCTGATAGCCATGTAATTTGTCTTCATGTAGTTTATGCTTAGTCCTTTCTTCTCGCTTTCTTCTGGTAACTTCTGTAGAAACTTTTGTAATTTCATTTCTGTGTCTGCTACCAGAACTGTGTATTGGGCATATCTTAAATAAATAATGAATCCTGGCAGGTTTTCTAATTTTATGAGAATTGCCTAGCGCTATTGGTTGAATAAATCCGGTGAGAAGAGACATGCTTGTCTTTTTTACCGTATATATAACAAAAAAAAAGAAAAAAAAGTGTAAGCTGTAGAGCTGATCAAAGCAAGAAATCACCGCGTAAACACACTTATTTCTTCAATAGACATCTTTCTTTGACTTCTCTATATGTCGGCTAATTTATGTGCTGCCGTATGGTTATATTTTTATAGGTTATTGTTCTACGATGGCCGTTATTTCACGTCAGGTACGAAACTTGATAAAGGTATGAATCTATCCATTCCATTCCTTACCTCAGTTATGGGTTAAATATCAAAAATTGTATCGGGAAAAATTCTTATCCGCAAAATTGGAGTTTGAAATATATTCCGGTTTTAAATAGTGATTTTCTACGCGCAGCTTAGATGTTGGACGAGGCCGATTGTATGGGTTCCCCAGTAAGGATCGACTTAATTATTTAGCCGTAATTGAGCTAGCGAGGCAAGCTATCTAAAGATTATAACGTCTTGAAGTGTCCTTTGATTTTCTAATCGTAATTTACGTGTGACACAAGGCCGAAAGTTTAGGGGACCACGTAAATATCGAACTTACTATTCAGTCGTAACTGATCTAGCCAAACAAAGTTGCTAACCATTACCCGACATCGAAACGCTCCTATTCTGGCTTTAAATAACTCACAAAGTGTTGATAAGACGTAAGCACAAATAGATCAACCAAGAAGCCATTCTGCTATATTTCTTTTATTCGATAGTCTTTTTATGTGCTATGTCCTTTCGGGACTGTTATATTCCGTGCTAATAGGAATATATCTTTGAAAAAACAAGGTGGACAAATAAGTAAAAGTTTATTGTAAAAAAATATTGTATATTTAGCCACCCCCTCCCATGAGGGTTGCATGTGGCACCAGCCCGAATTAACGTGGGTTCTCCGAGACCGTAGGCTCGGCCAAATATATTCCCTTTTGAACCCATATGAACGGGTTCAGGGGCAGTCCACCACACCGAAGCCTTGTCCGGGTTCCTCTCTGTCCTAAGGCAGAGTGTTCGATTATTTTGCTTGAAGAGATCGTAGCTAGTCGATATATACTAGCATCCCCCACGAGGGTAGATGTGGCACAAGGCCGAGTTTTACGTGTGTCTTCCGAGCCCGTAGGCTCGGCCAAAAAATGCTCGTAGAACCCGCATAAACGGGATCGGGTTGGTCAACCTCCCCGAACGAGACTCTTCTCCTCGGCAGAGCCTCATCCGGGTTTCCTCTCTGCCCGAAGACAGAGAGTTCGACTATATAGCTGGAATAGATCGCAGATAGTATATTCACGAGGGTTGCATGTGGCACAAGTCCGGTTAAACGTGGGTTCTCCTAGCCCGTAGGCTCGGCCAAAAATATTCCCTTTTGAATTCGTATGAACGGGTTCAGGGGCAGTCCACCTCTCCGAACGAGACTCTACTCTTCGGTGGAATCCCGTCCGGGTTCCTCTCTGCCCGGGTTACTCTCGGCCAAAAATATTCCCTTAATTCAATAAGATTTGTCCATCCGACCCATCTCCACATACCACGTTATGTCATCCGGTATTTACGTATGAGGGAGCAGCTAGTACCAACTATATCACTGGTAATTTGTTGCAATTTTTATATAAGTACCGGCAATAATAATAATAATAATGACAATTATGCTTGTTTCTCACTTTCTTAGTTCCTTAGTTCGTACGACCGTTACGGCTTGCCAAAACCTAAAAAAAATAATGAACTATTTCGTTTTGATCGTTTGAAAAAGAGAAAAGACAAATCAGAAAAGCTATTTCGTTTCCGTGAAAGAAAGACAGAAATAAGCGAACGTCTGCTAATACCGCATCAATAATGGGCCGTTCCGGTTTGAACGAGTAAGATGACAAAAGTCATATCGAAGACGCTACTTGGTTTCAGTGAGAAAATGAAAGAAAGAAGGTAATACAGAAGTTTTTAACATCTGTTTCAGTGGAATGGAAAAAAGAAACTGTCAGTTTCAGAACTTTCCATCGACCAGTATTCATATTTATGATTGTTACTTTAATATTTTCTTAAAGTTGTTAAGCTCAAATATTTAATGCTGGTTAATTGGAATTTCTACGGATTTCTTTTACTGACGTAGATCTCGTCATGACCGCATCCTACACCAGGGAATGAAGAGAATAACAGGAACTCCCAAATGATTTATTTCTAAACTATTTGAGTAATTGCTTTAACTAATCAAGTAACTGGAAAATTTAAAAATGAAAACGTCCCCATCATGGTACTCAGGTTACGTTGCATTTCATTAACGATTGATGCATTTCCTTCGATTTGTTGCGTTGATTACAACAGGGTTTTTTTTTCAAGAGAGGTGACGTTTCTATAAAGATGTCGTTTTTTTAAAAATATTGTTTTAATACTTGTATGTATTTCTAAAAATATAAACAGACATAGAGTCGAAATATTGTTAAACGCTGTCTTTTCTTTTCTTTTCTTAAAAGTCACTCTTCTCTAAATGTAATAATAATAATAATAATAATAAGTTAAAAAAAAAGAAAGGAAAAAGAAAAGGGAACTGAAAAGGAAAGAATTAACTTGAGTCAAAAGAATTTACAATCATAGCAAACTACACGAAAAGTATCATTCAAAAATACTACATTTACCATTTCTTACAAGGTCCGAGTATGGCCAAAGTGACTTTCCACAAATGTTCAATTTTCCGTCGCCAACGACAGATACTTATCAAATTTTATGGGGTAGGCTGGACTTATACTACAGTTTGGTAGGGGGGTGGATATCAAAGAATTCATTAAACAAAGGGGTGGAAGCAGAGCAGTAAAAGTTATAATTTTCCGGTCATCTCTCAACCCACTAGACGCTAAAAGATATATTTTTAAATTTTCACTCAAAGACATGATAGTCAAAGGGCAGAGGATTGTAGGAAAATTACACCTGTAGCCATGAAAAAAAAAAGAAATACAATATGATCCCTGTCTATGGGACTACACAATACACACCGACAGAACAATCAAGGCCAACCGGCCAGATATTGTTATTAAAGACCACAAGCAAAAACGATGCCTCCTTATTGATATGGCAGTCCCTGCTGACTGCAATGTATCTTTGAAGATATTCAAAAAGTTGTCAAAGTACAAGGACCTTGAAATAGAAATCTCGAAAATGTGGCATATGGGAACATGAACAATCCCTGTTGTATTTGGAGCCCTAGGACTGGTTGGAAAAGATTGCAGTAGACTAATTGAAGGGATTCCTGGAAGTCCATGCCTCAAGGAGATACAAAAAATTGTTATGACAAGTACAGCCCACACCTTACGAAGGGCTTTATCTATTTTTTTTTTGTCAGTGGAAAGTGTCATGACGCCATTTCTAACCTTAGGTCCCTGGGCGAGACCCGGAAAGAAATATGTAAACGCCAGAAATCAAAGAAAATAAAAATAATAATAATAATAATTATTATTATTATTAATATTATATTTTATTTCCTTTGATTTATGGTGTGCACACATTTCTTTCCGGGTCCCGCCCAGAGACCTAAGTTAAGACATGGCCTAATGATATTTTCCACTGACCAATTAAAAATAAAAGAAGACCCCCCCCCCACCAAAAAAAAAAAAACAAAAAAAAAAACACAAACATATTTTACATAGATAAAGCTCTTCGTAAGGTGTGGGCTGTACTCGTGAGAACAATTTTTTGTATTTTTTTAAGGCATGTACATCTAGGAATCCCTTCAATTAGTCTACTGGAATCATTTCCATCCAATCCGAGGGCTCCAACTACAACATGCATTGTTTATTATTATTATTATTATTATTATTATTATTATTATTATAAGTCGTTGTCGGCCTTATCTCGTATTCAAGAACTTTATTTCTTCTTTACTTATCGCTTCCTTTATGATGATGGCGCTGACTAGATTCGCCGCCAACGTGAAGCTTCAGTAATAGTAACTTCCCTATCGCCGTTTGTCTTTGCAAGAGTTGGTTGGAAGTGGAATAAAAATCAAAGTAGAAGAAAAATGCCGATGGCGTGAATTTGTTTAAGGTTGTCTCAGCTTGTGAGGAAGTGGCCCACACACATGATATGGAATTCGAATGACACCTTCTGTAGCATGTCCGTAAAGCGTAGCTGTATTTATCCGATGGTTCAACAGTTGAGATCAGTTTTAATCGTCATCCGCTTGTTCCGCCGTTGGATTACTTGGAGTTCCATGCCCGTCACTATCAGAGTCATTCCTTCACGACAAATATTATTATTATTATTATTATAACCGCATTTATGCAAAACATGCACGGCTCTCATGCCTATTTACTTTAGTTTATGTGAGGCATTAGCATGTACAGTTTTTTTTTTTTTTTAGGGAAGTAAGATAACTAAATTAGCTAAATTAACGTAAATTGCGACGTACAAGTCCACCTGGCGGACAAGTCAATCTCAATAATTTTATCTCAAAATTCTGAATTAGGTCTATTCCTACCGTATATGTTGATCCCCAAAAATACGGTAGACTACCAGTGGTTCCAAAGCTTAGGCCAACCGGTAAATGAAGTTAGACTACAATATACTATAACCCTTTTCAAGACTACATAAAGTCTCACCAACTACCTTTATATTGAATAACTCATCATAATATTATTATGTATACGTTGTATAGCAAACAACGTACAAAACAGAGCGGTAGGTACCGTATATTGTATCAGTATAGAAATTAGCGAACATTTGAATTTCGCTGGCGCTAATGATAAACATATTAAAGTCAACATCATCTCCTATAAAATATTAATATCGTAAATTGCACATCATACGAGGTAGTTTTTGCATAGTTCTGCGCCGTATCGTATGTTATTGTAAAACACAGTATCCGCCATTTGCTTCCGTGAGGTAAACAAAAAAGTTTCCGAAAGATTATTTTCAGGTGTAAAGACTCGACTCGGAATTTACAGTATTTGCCAACTGTTAGATGAATATCGATGGTACCGTATGCTCAATGTTTTGCATAGGCTTGCAATAAACTTGTTGTATGAGTAAATGTTGTCGTCGTTTTATTTAGACACCATAAATAAATATTGAAACACATTTGCATAGCTTCTATCTGGAAAATTCTCTATTAGTATATAAACGTGTATAGATGTACATTTCGACGTGACCTAATGATAAGCATGCGTGTATCTCTAAATAAATTACGAGTGAATAGTGAGTTCGATCCCCACTCGTTGTCCCATACATTTGGCCTTGTGTCATATCTAAGCAATACTTAAAATAGTGATTTTCCAAGCGTAGCTTAGATGTGGCACAAGGCCGAAAGTAGGGGGCACCCAGTGAGGACCCAGTGAACAATACTTAGAATATCTCCATACAGCTTGTGATATTATACAACGACTATAACAAATAATATTTAAATGTCGTCGCTTATAATGATTGCAACATTTGAACCAATAAACCGCTTGCGGTCATATCACGTCGAAAAACAGGTTCATGTACGATTACTGAAGATAAGCAAGAATGATTTTGGTCAATGCCTAGATGGGTGACAGCATGGGAATAGCAGGTGTTGTAAACGTGGATGTGCGCGTGGTGCTATGCATGACGACTCGGTGTTGGAAATCGGAGAGTCGTGTTCAGATTCCGTTCACGTTCGTTATATTAATAGTGTAATGAATATGTATTCACCTGGTTCCCCCTCACAGTAATATGATTGGCTGGTGTCAGCCATAAATACAGACTGATGTGGAGGTACGCCTATAGTCTTCGCCTATTGACTACGCCTATTACCTACGCCTATTGTCTACCACTACGACGAGGACCAGTCCATTGCTGTTACCTTCTAGATTGTCCTACCCGGTTACAGTAGTCAACAAACACTTTGCTACTTCGAACAAATATATCCCTTTCCGGGACATATCAATTAACTTACGAAGAAATATCCTTGGAAATGGTGTGGATCGGACTCTTCTTAAACCCACGTTAATTAGCAGGTCTTCCTTCAGTAAACCATTATTATTTCCAAAAGATTCTTATAATCTAAAACATACCTGCAAAAGATTGATAATCTAGCAAGAACCACTGAACTAGTATAAATCGTCGGAAGTTAGAGTAGACAGCGTTTTATACTATTCCAGTTAGACAGACATCAGCCTGAAAGCGGCTAATGTTGAATATATTGAAAAGCAAGCAATTTCTTTTTTTTCAGTCAGCGTAACTGCTTGCTCGCCAGGCACTTTAGAATATACGGGAAGAAAAAATCTAATTAAATTACAACTCAAAAGGTGACAAACACATTTAATATCTAAATGTACATCACAAAAATAATAATAAAAAAAATCCATAAGATTAAATAAACATTTATAACGAATAAATTGGTTTAAATAAATCATTTTATATAAAAATAAAATACATCATTTTTTTTTATTTTTTTAAAACGAACAAAGCAACAACGCATTACTGCGACTGACGGCATAAAAAAAAAAAACAAAACATCCATTAGATTGTTGAGCGAAGACAAAAATAAACAAGACAGTCAAACATCAAATGTCAAAAAAAAAAATGATTTCTTGGTCGGATTTTCGTGCATCCTTCTGGTTAATAAATTAATTCTTTCAAAGTAAATATTTGAAAATTTTCAAAAAATGAGTAGTTTTACCGCTGGCAATAAAAAATACTTCGTGATCCTTTTAAAGAGTATTTAAGTAAAGTCTCTTTGATGAGCAAAAAAAAAAAAACAAACTGTAAATACATAGAACAGTCGAACAGATTGGTATTTACTGTTCGAACTCACTGCCTTGAGTAGAGAGGAAACCGGAAAAGGCTTTGCCGAAGGGCAAAGTTTTGTCCGGGGAGGTAGACAGGCATTGAACCCGTCTATGCGGGTTCTAAGGGAATATTTTCTAAGGGCTGTTAAATATTAACAGTAAGGACATAGGGATGGGTACAAGCGACAGCATTTCAACAAGGCGGCTTCAAAGAGATTCCCTTAATCAATCACCAAGCTACGTGTCATTCACATCCTTTCTCTCTAAGCTACGTGACACGTATACTCTTCCTCACCAAGCAACGGGACACACTTTCTTCCTCACTTTTTCTCTTGTCTCTTTTTGTTCACACACCCAGGCGAAATCACATTTCTTTTCATGTTAACAAACAGCTACAAACAAGAACTGTTACGAATTTTAATATTCATACACCTTAAGGGTAATTTAGTTTTAAAAGTACGAAAATAGAAATATTTTTATATTTAAACACCTTTATCGGCCCTTTTTTGTGGCTTCATTCAAATGAACAAGATTAACTCGCATTTCACTGAGGAATGTCCAGGAAAAAAAAGATTTTATGGTGTCTAACTTATTAAAAAATATCTAAACTATCAGCCATATAGAATAGTTCTCTCAGATCAATGATAAAAACGCGTCAAGCAAGTGCAACCTATAGGTCTTAAAGGATACCTTTAATTTCAAAACTGGCTCGAACTGTGTTATTCCTTAAGACCTAGAGGATATATCAATTTCATAAGATCTTACAGACTGGGTCACAAAGAAATACATTTTTTGAATGAACAGAAACAAAATCACTTGAAGAATTCCAACAAATAGCATGGGCAGTACATTTAATTAGAAGAGAAAATAATGATATAATTAAGATGCTGAATCTCCACTCTACTTTATATGCATAGGGAGGAAATTTGGGCGCCAATCTCCGTGAGAAAAGGATTTCAGAGAAAGATTTTTTCTAAATTATCAACCGACAGGTACTTTTTTTTATTCAACCATTTTGAAGCGGCAGACGATATATCTCGCTAAAAACTCGTTCGTATTGGATTATTTTAAAGGAAGAGAAATATTCGTCGTAAGCTAGGAATGCAGTAACACAAGAAAAAAGAAATAAGTGTTATTATTAAGAAAACAGAATATATATGTGTCAGCAAAAGAAGCAGCCCAAGGTGTGAGTATGTGTTGGAGATGTTAGTATTAAGCAGGTATAGGCTTTATCTAGCTGGGTAGTGTAGTAACATGCAAGAAGAAATCATAGAAGCACTGAAATAGGAAAATCTTCACGTCCTAAAGAGACACAAAATATATAATAATAATAATAATAATAATAATAATAATAATAATAATAATAATAATAATAAACAACATGGAAACAACAAATGACTGGATGATAAAATTAGTGAAACAACATGAAAACAGAAAGAAAAAATATGACTGGATAAAA
>CAHIKZ030000404.1:172500-255000 GCA_903632075.3 Acanthosepion pharaonis | reverse complement strand
AGTAACAATAAAATAAATAAATAAAAATAAAACTAACAAAATAAGATAATAAATTTAGAATACACACACATACATTAGTTGAGAAACATAGATGAACGAACCCACAATAAGAAAAGGGACGATTTTTCCATTAACACCGCTTTGGCTATCTTCATTCTTCGGCAATGTTTATTGCTGTAAAAAACGATGATTTGAATTGGAATAAAACCTAAACATATGATGAAAGTGAATTCATACATTTTTTTCTTCTTCTTGGGAATTTACAAGAAAAATATTTAAAGGATCTTTGCTTGATCGGCCTGGGTGCTCCGTGCTCGAGTTGGGTTAATGCACGTCAAATCTAAATACGGTTTCCCTCTCGCTATCCTACAAGGGAGAGCATATTTTTTCTATTTTAAAATTCTTCGAATATACGGACCGGTTGACGAACTAACTAAACAAACTCTTTAATAATTGAATGGGGCGTCTACTCAAATATGAGTATCCACTAAAAGGAGCGTTTACGTAATATAATTGTTATGAATAATCAAGAGTGGTCTCCCCTTCTTTTGTTACTCTCCTCTTTGAGAGACCTATTTCTATGTACTGGGACTATAAAAGGGAACTATACGCAAACCTTTTATTCTCAGTTGAATAAAGCTTTCAAAAAGCCTACACCTACCTACCTGCGTACTTTTGTCATTACAATAATATATATATATATATATATATATATATATATATATATATATATATATATATATATATATATATATATATATATATATATACACACACACATTTATATATATATAATCAGTAATTTTGGATATCACGATATTTGTATAAATTCATTAAACTGTAAATAGTAAGAAATATTATATTTATCATGTTTAGTGAAAAAAGACTTTATCCAGATTCCTTTCTATAATGGCCAAGTGGTTAGAACGTTTGCTATTCGACATTGAAACTCGGAATCGAATCTCATCAGGGTTGATTTATCACAAATGTGGCTTTTTAATGTTATAGGTCTGGATGAAGCGATTCCAATGTGTGGCACATTACCACGGGTTGACACAAGCCTTGTGAGTCGACGGAACCCCTTGGGCGCCGTCGTTGGTTGTTCTAGCATGAAGTCCCAAGTCATCGTGTCCGAGGGTTTGAGCGTTCGAGCGTTGTTCAGACTGTTGGTCACGCAAGATAACGTAATCTCTCCCAGAAACTGCAATTAAGGTCAGCTCAGCATAGTAGCAGTATAAACCACAAGTGGGCTCAGTCGGTGTTGAACACCAACAGATGTGCCTGAGCAGGCTTCTGTAACAGGGATTGGCTAGTAGACGGGCATCCATGGATCCGAGTGCCCAGCCATATATATATATATATATATATATATATGTGTATGTGTGTGTATATATATATATATACGCACACACACAAAATATATATATATATATATATATATATATATATATATATTTTTTTATATTTAACATCCTTTTATAGATACAAGTATTTTAGTAAATGCTCTGTTTATAATAAACAGTATTAAATAACATACTTGTATCTATAAAAAGAATGTTAAAATAAAAATGTCTTTAAACAATTGTTTGACTTTGTCCCTTTCATAATGTATATATATATATATATATATATATATATATATATATATATATATATAATCAGTAATTTGGTATATGACGATATTTGTATAAAATTCATAAAATTAATTAAACTGTAAAAATAAAATATTTATCATATTAAGTGACATAAGATTTTATACAGATTCCTTTCTATAATGGCCAAGTGGTTAAAACTTTTGCTTTTTGACATTTAGACCCGGATTCGAATCTCATCTGGGTCGGTTTATCAGGAACGTGGTCTTTTAATCTTATAGGTTTGGGTGAGACGATTCCAGTGTGCGGCACATTTGGAAAATTCCTGAAAACCATAGTACGGGTTGATCCGAGCCTTTTGAGTAGCAGAACCCTTTAGGAGACGTCAGTGGTTGTGCTAGCACGAGGGTTTGAGAGTGCTGGTGTTGTTCAGACCGATGTTCACGCTAAATAACTGTTTAATAAATGAATGGGGCGTCTACTCATACACGAGTATTCACTAATAATATCGTTTGAAGTGATAAAAATCAATCGGATTGATAAATAAAAACCGATTAGCTTAGAATATTTCTTTGTTTACGTTTGCATACGAAACTGAGTCGATATGAAAATTTCGAGGGATTTAATACGAGAAAGATTTCGCTTAAGAGGACGTTTTAAACTTTGCCTGATTATTCCATGGCCTGGTCGGCTAAGGCATGATGGATTTGACATCGAATTTTGTCTGCTCAGAGGGGCACATATTTGAATCCTGAAAGAGATCTTTAATAAGATTTCTCGTATAGTCATGCACGTAGACGAAAATAAATTGTTTATTAGATAAACAGGGCGTTTACTCAAATATGAGCATCCACTAAAATAAACTGATAAAATTTATGTCAGCTTGATAAATAAAATTTATGTCGGGTTGATAAATAAAAGTTATGTCGGGTTGATAAATAAAATTTATGTCGGATTGATAAATAAAATTTATGTCAGCTTGATAAATAAAATTTATGTCAGCTTGATAAATAAAATTTATGTCGGGTTGATAAATAAAATATTTATGTCAGCTTGATAAATAAAATTTATGTCGGATTGATAAATAAAATTTATGTCAGCTTGATAAATAAAATTTATGTCGGGTTGATAAATAAAATTTATGTCAGCTTGATAAATAAAATTTATGTCGGGTTGATAAATAAAATTTATGTCAGGTTGATAAATAAAATTTATGTCAGCTTGATAAATAAAATTTATGTCGGGTTGATAAATAAAAGTTATGTCGGGTTGATAAATAAAATTTATGTCGGGTTGATAAATAAAATATTTATGTCAGCTTGATAAATAAAATTTATGTCGGTTTCATCAATAAAATTTATGTCAGATTGATAAATAAAATTTATGTCAGCTTGATAAATAAAATTTATGTCGGGTTGATAAATAAAATTTATGTCAGCTTGATAAATCAAATTTATGTCGGATTGATAAATAAAATTTATGTCAGCTTGATAAATTAAGTTTATGTCGGGTTGATAAACAAAATTTATGTCGGTTTGATAAATAAAATTCATGTCAGCTTCATAAATATAATTTATGTCGGTTTCATCAATAAAATTTATGTCAGATTGATAAATAAAATTTATGTCGGTTTGATAAATAAAATTTATGTCGGGTTGATAAATAAAATATTTTGTCAGCTTGATAAATAAAATTTATGTCGGGTTGATAAATAAAATTTATGTCAGCTTGATAAATTAAGTTTATGTCGGTTTGATAAATAAAAATGAATTACCTGAGAAAATTATTAATTAGATTGTTTATATACTAGAATTCTTTCTTGTTTATATTGTTTATATATTGTAATATTATATATTATATATTGTAATATTGTTTGTATACAAGAATTGTTTATTGTTTATATTGATTATGTATTGTAATAATATATTTTATATATTGTGATATTGTTTATATACTAGAATAATTTAATATTTAAAATATTCTAAAACGTAATACAATTAGAACTAATGCAATGCAATTCTTATCATTTAGCAGTTTCTAAAGAAATAAACGTGAAAAATATTTTTGTTAATAAATTCATGAATGTTTAATAAATTATTAAAACAAATGTGCGAACCAACATTAGAAAAACGAAAAGAATTTTATTTTTTAAAACATTTTTTGTGAATTTTGAATTGGGGAATATTAAAGAAGCCTCTGAGGGTATGTTGAGCAACTTCAAAAAATAGAATATAAGAACACCGGATTATATTATATATCTTGTGTGCTAAAATTTAGCGATGCTTAATATATATATATATATATATTATAAGTAATAGTCAGTACGACTCGGAGTTTCATGTAAACGAGTTTTCAATCTTTGTCAGGTTTGGTCTGTGAAACATAGTCGACCCTTTAATGGACAAGGGCGTTACGTAATTCGTCGTTCTTGTGTATTTCTAACTGTGACGATTTAAAAAACATTTTGTGAAGTCTTGTTTGTTATATTACACACACAAATACATATATATATATATATATATATATATATATATATATATATATATATATATACATATATATGTATATATATTACGATAAACGTGCAATCAATTTACAAATTCATGAATTATTCACGAGGAAATCATATATATATATATATGTTGTATTGTAATTGGCGAGAAATCTGCCGGATCCATTTTTTACTATCTGTTTCCACCATAATTTAGCTACTGCGCGCTCCAAAAACAATAACTCATTTTCAATAGCATTTTCGGATACAACATAATATATTTTCGTTGTCCTCTTTATTACCAAGAACCATATTCCATAAAAA
The DNA here is from genome assembly GCA_903632075.3 of Acanthosepion pharaonis. Taxonomy (NCBI): domain Eukaryota; kingdom Metazoa; phylum Mollusca; class Cephalopoda; order Sepiida; family Sepiidae; genus Acanthosepion; species Acanthosepion pharaonis. The sequence continues at coordinate 250,593 of CAHIKZ030000404.1, read as the reverse complement.
TATGGACGAAAGATTGTAGTAAAATAAGAACTAATACGGCAGAAATTTATAAAACAAGGATCGGCATTCAAATAATATATATATAGCGTGAGCATCAAAATTGCGTTTTGGGAATTTTTTTGCAATTGATTCCTCATCACTTTTTTGCCCCATTTTTCATCCGACGTCAACCCCCCTTGACTATTTCTTCTGAGGCGTGATCGAGGCCAGAGGAAGGTGCTCTCTGAAGGCGGCCATTGTGGAGGCGTTCGCCGCTATTGACAAGGACATGGTCGCCCAAGCGTGTGACTCATTTCGCGCCCGTCCGGTGGCGCTTACATTGAAAAAAAAAGTAGTATGTACTTCTCACTGTGACTAAATATACTGTCGGGTATCTGCATATAAAACTTTTGTTTTTATTGCCCGCCCTCAAATTCCTTTACTTCAGAATTTTACCAAAACACGGGTCCTATATAAAAGGCTGGTCAAATTTAAAGTCATTGTTTTGAAATCATATCAACTCGAAAAAATTTAATTTACGATGTCAAACGCGAATTAAATTTTAAGTACGTTCTATTTATGCTATTGATGTTATCCGATGCCTCCTAAAAAAACTGCCGTAAACTGAAGTTGTTAGGCAAAAGTAAATAATCGCAATTTACTTTAATAAAAAAGTAATACTATCATGAAAATTGATCAACTCAGATAATAGAATAAATGACAAGCACATATAAGTTTTCGAATTCTTTGTATTTTAGTATAGTGATGCTTCTTCTCAATAACAGCTAATAATCTATTATCCATTGAGTTTTATTAATTTTTTTTTAATTAAAAAGTTTCCATTTCCGATATGATAGACTTAATTACTTCCCAAATGTCTGCTTTGCTGTTATATTGTTTGCCACCTTCATATAATTTCATCTTCACAATTGACTATAGATTTTTTATCAGATTCAGACCAGGATGGTTCCATTAACTCTTCTCAAAAGTTCCTTTGATAAATCTCCATTTGGACCATGCAAAGAAAGTTTTTCCGTCTCTGAATAACTTGTTATTTTCGATTTTTTTGGTTTGTTGTCATAAATCCTTTTTTTGACCCATGTCTCAAATTGGATAAAAAATCCCTTTCATCAGGTTTATCAAATGCCAAAAGATTAAAAAAAAATTATTTTTGATTTCCGCATAGACTATTTGTTTTAGCGACTTTTGTCCTTCTTGAACCTAATATTATTGTTTTGAATCAATTTACGCGTACTAATTTCTTTGATTCAATCCATTTATTTTAAACAGTCTTCGTTATGGTTCGATGATCTCTGGAAATATCTCAATAACTGTTATTTTCATTTGTTGTTAAAATTCGCATTATGAATATTTAATTTCGAGGACTTTTATTAGTTTAATCAAAAGTCAATCCATTTCCGTAAATTCCAAATTTAAAATTCATTGTTTACATTGTTTAACTTAACTCTTTTATCGATGTTGAATAGTCCAATAATGGTTTGGTCGACAACTCCAGCCCATATCATAACATTACCGCCTCTTTGTGGCTAATGTTAGCCACAGGTCCTTCTGAATTGGATACAATCAATCTTTTGGCCCATCCTTCAGGTTTATCAGATGTCACCCAAGATCCCTCCGTGAAAATGTTTAGAAAAGTCAGTTTTCATGTATTTCTTGGCCCAATTTTACCGCCTTAGACTATTTGCTTTAACGAGAGGAAGTTGCCTACGGGATAGTTTTTCAGATATCAAAACACAAAATATTCAACACGTTTTCTCTTTCAAGACCGCCCTCAATTCTAGGCTTTTCAAAGATCTGAGCGCTGATCAAAAGCGGTTGTTTTGCTACAATCGCTTTAGATTCCGTTCATCTCGAAGAAGCAAGTGCATTTTTGTTTGCTTCGAGTTTTCAACTTAAATCTTCAATATTCTTTTTCCGTTCCATTATCACTGAAAAGGTTCTTTGATATCTGCAATGTTGACATTCCCTCAAGCCATAATATTGTTATTTTCTGTTTTTTAACAGTTGTTAGATACTTCTGTTTATTCATGTTCTAACATATATTATGGACAAGAGAAAAATAGTTTTTATTAGAGTTTAGAAATCTTAAGATAATATTAGTTTAATCTGCATACTAATTTCAGACAGTCTATTTTCGTCAATTCCAAATATCTGAAGAACTGGTCATTAAAATTGCTAAAAAAAATCATAATTATATTACTAAGGGGCGAAATGGAAGAGTTTTAAATAGATAAAGGTTGATTCAGGACTTTTTGAGTTATTGAGGTTTATTTGATTTTTATCCTGACTATACACTGAGCGGACAACCGTCAGAATTTTCAGGGAGGGAAAAAAAATGTGAGAGGTCAATAAAAAAAGGATTCAAGTAACATATGACGTTTGATATTGAATTTCCATTTTTGAAAATCAAAGTCGACAGAAAAGAAAGTAGTCGGACGAGAGTTCCAGAATCGAGAAGTTGTAGAGAGGAGACAATTAGAAAAGTACAATTAGAAAAATACATATAAAATTTCAACAAGGATTTTGTGAATACTGCCTATCAATATAATACTGGGCTTAAAGTTGACCGCCCAAAGAAGAAAGCTCGTCAATACAACCGCCTTTAAAGTAGTTATAGAAAAGACACAGGGCAGGTACATTTTGATGGTGGGCAAGAGAGTGAAACAGAGATGCCAGATTAGGACCGATAACGTTTCTGATTCTTCTTTGAATTTTGTTAGGTATATTTTGATATATAACCGAAGCACGTGACCGGAAATGGCAGCAATATTCGATTCAAATGACTTGGGAGGATTTTAAACCGGCCGTTAGGAATAGACAGATAGTTAGATAGATAGACAAGCAGACTGATAGTAAGAAGAAAACATGAATAAAAGAAGAAATGAATGAATGAAAAAATATTGCAATAAATAATAAAAGAAAGAATGAAAAACGAAATAAAGGTGAATGAATGAATGTTAAAATATTGCAATAAATAATAAAAGAAAGAATGAAAAAATATTGCAATAAATAATAAAAGAAAGAAAAATTTAAAAAATGAATGAACAAGAAAAAAAAAAAGAAAATTTCAAGGAATAAATAAAAAATTATGAATGAAAAATCAAAGAACACAGAAAAAATAGAATGAAAAATTCATGAAAAAATGAAAGATTGTGTGAAAGAAGAAAAACAACGAATAAATGAAAGAACGTATGATAGAAGAAGGAAAATAATGAATGAAATTAATGAAAAAATTACGAGTGAACGATAAATATCTTAGATTAGTATCGGCATAACATAATAAAAATCTGGGTCAGCCATTATATCATATTCTTCCCTACTGTGACGTCGAATTAGCAATTTCTATTCAGACAGTGTAATGTCTAACGCTTCCGTTCTGGCATTCAGATAACACTTAAGAAATCTTCTTTGATGTCCAGCCGGCTGAAAGAAGACAGTCACTTTGAGAACAAACGCACTAACCTGCTTACACAATGCTTCTCACTTTTTCTTTCCGATTTCTAATACCTAAATAAATCAATAAATCTGTACGTTATTTTGTTTATCTTGTAATACAGAATGTCTGAGTAGCAGAATACATACTTTGATCTTTTTTCATTAATACAATATCAATTAAACCAGATCAAAGATATATTAATTAGAAATAAAGAGAACAGATGTGAAATGATTTTGAGCAATCACACGTTCGCCAACTGATAGCCATGCAGTCAAAGACACGAGTAGGCAGTTGCATTATGTAATTATTTTTGGATATGTGAACATTCGCTTTCAGTAGCTTCATTGATATCGCTTCTTTCTGTTTTTGCGCGATAAAAATGATCTTTAACTTTTCTCTATATGAAACAAAAAAACAAAACAAAAAAACATTGGTATGAGGTTTCGTTCTGGTTCAAAGTTGTATCCGATATGAAAAAAAGGTGATACTCGTTGGGGTATCTTTTTAAAACTCGAGTCCCAAGCATGTTTGAAAATCAGTTATATTCTCGGACACCCAATAGCACTTTAACTTGAAAAGAAATTAATCATTTCGCCCCCAAAAAGGTAATAAAGTCACTAAAACTAAGGGTACTGAGTGTTAGAGAATATAAAAAAGGGGAGATGCCAATGACAGAACAAAAATTAAAAATATAATGATTGAGAGTGTATTTAAATTTTTGAAGACCTAACCGCCAATCTAGTACTGCACTTAAATTCATAAGGTCTAGGTACCAAAGTGAAACGTTAACCAGACCGATTACCATGAAAGTTATCATAGAAAAGGCACGGGGAAGTTACGTTTCGTCGGTGGGAAAATGACCGAAGCTGAGATGCCAGATCAGGTCTAGTAACATTGCAGATACTGCGTCGAATTTTATCAAGATTGTCTAATTGTATTCCAGGAGCACCAAACCAGATGTGAAAGAAATATCCAAGGTTAGGACGAATGGTAGACTTAATAATATGTAAGATAGATTTTGGCTGGGAAAAATGTATTGCACAAAAGTGCGAACCAACTTTCCTGGCAGTAGACCAAGCAATTGATTCAATATAATCTTTCCACCTCATGTCAGCGGAAAACGTTGACCCAAGAAGGCGCAACTTGTCGCTTTCCTGGAGGTTAGCATAAATCCTGGAAGGTTCACTTTAAAAGTTTTTTTTTCCAGCTATCACCTTGCTTCAGTAATGCAATTGTTTACACCTGAAAAAAGAAACAATGTTATTTAGTTTTGGGCAGCCAAATTACCTATGTGATAGATCTTCTATATATGATGTTATTTGAGCAAAAGGCCTTTTTATCATTTTTTTTTTCAATTAACATTTTAGTTTTTAAATAACATGGTATAGCTGGCCACTCATATTCGAGGTTACCCGTCTACTAGCCAATCCCTATTGCAGATGCTTGCTCAGGCGCATTTGTGTTTATTCAACACCCATTGCAACTATGCTGAGCAGATATTAGTTAGAGTTTATGGAAAAGAAATTTGAACAAGGCCAGCACGCAAAGGCCTCGGCCACGATGACTTGTGAGTCCGTGCTAGCACAGTTATGGACGGCTCCCAAGGGTTCCATCTATAAAATTTTACTCACACAGTTTAGGTCAACCCGTGGTATGGTTTTCAGGTACGTTCCAAAAGTGCCGTACTCTGGGATCGATCCCTTCCAGTCTGATAACATCAAGAAGTTGTTTTTTTTTTCCTGATTCGAATCCGCGTCACATGTTCAGAACGCGAACGTTCTGACCACACTGCCACGTTGCCCATTAATTTGTGACTGCAAAATTACGTATGACATTCTGTATATGATGTTATTTGAGTAAAAGGCCTTTTTATTATTAGCTATCAATTAACATTGTATTTTTTAAGTAGTATAACATAGGTAGTCACTCGTATTTTTAAACATTGTTTCAAGAAAAATAAAATTATTTATTTGTAATTTTCACCTCGAAATATCTTTATTAATTTCTTAATTCTTATGCAACAATTAATTCCTTAATATTTTTTCATGTAGATGAGGCACTCTTGTGTATTTCCGAGAAATACAACGACTCAAGACTCCACAAAAAAATAAGAAAAATTCTGTGACTCTGACAAGCAAGGAGTAAAACGCTCCGGTTTGTGGAAGCGTAAATCAGAGTTCGAATTCCAGTCGAGTTTTTTACGTTCACTTACGTGCAAAGACCCTTGAGAAAGGTATGAACCCATCTCTTCTCTCCACCCCCAGCTATAGTTAAGTAGCAGGATATGAGAGACTGGATTGTAACTCTGAATTCAAAACTCAAGTGTTCGAGTGGGCGGCGAATACACCATTAGCCGCCCACTACCATGTCTAGTCAGGAAGGTAAGTGGAACCTTAGCAGCACAAAAAGTTGTTAAAGGGCGGGTATCTATGGGTAAAATATGGGTAAAATAGTCGTGGTCAACCAGGGAGGACTTCTAACATAGTGAAAAGACCCTGAATTTGGCGATAGCTAAACATACTATGAATGTTTCCTTGTGTAAGTATGCGTGCTATATCACAAAATATTATTTTGAGGTATGCTATATTTATGGGTTAAAGTGCTCAATCTCAGAGATAGAGCGTTTGTAAATATAAAAATGGACAGCGGCGACAGTGTGTTTCAGGCTTAAACGCAATCGTAGTTGACTGCTTTTAAGCATGAAACATACTGTCACCTGTGGGTTTTGACTTCAATGACCACTTTTATTCTCTTAGCTGAGGCCAGGGATTGAACTCACAGCTCTTTGAGTCATGTCACTTTTTAGATCAATCAGCCTTTTATCCCCAAGAACAAATGGCCCAGTGGATAAAAGCATTAGTTGAATGATCTAAAAAATGACTTGATCCAAAGAGTTGTGAGTTCAATCGATGGCCTCAGCGTAAAGAACAAAAACATGGAGAGTTATCAAGGCGAATTAACTAAAATTGAGATATCCAATGGTAGTGTACATGCAAATAGAATAATCTGCCCACTAACCCAAATGGTTAGTACTAACTTAGGGCAGAAGTTTCTCAATTTAATTGAGAAATATTTCCGCAGTAATAATTCTCTAATCAAAATTTTAATAAAAATACAATTAAATTATGTTATAATTGTACAGATAATCTATAAAAAATTATTTTAAAAAAAATAATAAAATGTAGTGAAAATCCAACAGTTAAGAAATTTTATATTTGCAGTACAAAAAATTCCTTTAAATTGATGTGGTATCAGCACATATCATCTTTCAACAACTATGCATAACGTAAACCAAAATCCATATGTAAATATTATTTGCATTTAAAAGAAATTAATAAAACACCTAGTTAAAATGGAAAACATTAAAACAAAAAACGCAAATCTGTAAATCCATGACCCATGTTCCTTGTGTTTACAAGAAAAGCTGCATATTATAAAGTTTCATAAACATAAAATTGTGATAAAGATTAGGAACAAATTGTATAAATTCCTCATTAAAATATAGTTAAAAGATATTTTCATAAATATTTTACGCATAGAATGACAGAGCCTTTATTTTGTAAGTATATAATTGTCCACACAATTTTTATTTGAGTTTTACAACTTTAATATTGCCTTGCTTAAATGTCCATTTAATATAATTAGCATAGTATATTAGAGTTCCGTATAAATTTCTTCTGTCTCTTTAAGAAGGTCCCGTAGTATAAAAAATATTTGGAAAAATTCTTTAAAAAATTATTTTGTCCACGGTTACTTAATCTGAACTTTGTATTTGTCATCAATATGTTCGCCGCTGACTTGTCTAGACTGCAAAGTTTATCAAGACATGCTTTAATAACTCACTTCCCACCAGACTCTGACATTATTTTTCAGTTTTCTATTTTAGCTTAGATCTAACTTAGAAATAATATAAAATAGGAGCTTAAAATTTAAACATTTAAAGAATAAAACAAGAAAGTGAAAAAGAAGATTCAAAAGGTAGCAGCAGAAAAGACTCAACCCCAGTGTCTCCCCCTCCTATTCTTCTTCTTCTTTCTCTTCTTCTTCTTTAAATGTTCAAAATTTAAGCTTCTATTCTATTTCCCCAAGCCGCTGAGTTGATAAGATTTACAAATAGGTCTTGTGGGCCGAAATAGCTATTCGAACGAGATCATTTTGGATTTCTGATCCGTGCAATATATATATATATATATATATATATATATATATATATATATATATATATATATAAATATATATATATATTTAATTTCTCAATTTAATCAGTAGAAGACAATATTTATGAATAAAAATGACAATACGAAAACTGGTAATTGCTGACGCGTTTCGTCCAATGGGGAGTTTTATATTGTCATTTTTATTCATAAATATATATATATATATATATATATATATATATATATATATATATATATATATATATACATATGTGTGTGTGTGGGGGGTCTCCACTCGACATACGGTGAACTGTCAAGTCATCCATGCCTCCCGAGCTTACCGAAGATAAAAAGGCATTAGACCAGAATCTCGTGTCAAAAACTATTGAAGAAAGAAAACTGACGCCAATGTCCTCCCAACCATTCTTCCAATATTGGCTAAACAAATGTTGGATGGAATAAGTTAACTCTATGAGATATTCTATGAGGTGCAATGTGTATATATCAGACATTTCTGACATACATATTTTTACCACTGTCGCACAGTAATACTTTTATTTCCCTTGAATTATAATGTGTTAGCAGATTTATTTAGTCCCACCAAATTTCCTTTTGGGATAATTTTCAATATACAGGCAGACGGATAATTTACACACGTAACGTGGCGTTTCATTTGTGAAGGATGCTGAAAGGTTTCATCTTTATGGCTGGTTGTTTTTCTTCGAAGACAACCATTTTCATTATGGATGTTTTCTATCTTTTTTTTCCATTAATGCCGGTTAGTATTGTATAATATATGTCCGGTGAATAGGTTTTTTTTCTTCTGATTTTAATGTAACAAAAGAATTATTAGGCATGAATATAAAAGTTAAAGACAAGAGAATGTCGAAGACACAAAGCGAATGACGAGGGTATGGGAGGAAAAAATATGAATAAAATGATAATAGGAAGCTTGATCGAAAGGTTTTAAGCATGGAAAAAAATAAAGAAGGAAAGAAGAGAGAAGGAAAGAAGGAAGAAACAAAGAAGGATGCGTGAAAGTAAGAAAAACGGTAGATAAGAAAGAACGAAAGAAGAGAAAGGAGGATTTAGTAAGTGAATAAGGGATTAGAAAAAGAAAGAAAGAAAAAAGAAAGAAAGAAAAAAGAAAGAAAGAAATATGTAAGAAAGGAAGGTGGGAAGAAAGAAGAGCAGAAGTAAATGAAAATAAATGAAAGCATAAGAGAATGAAGCAAAGAATGAAGAAAAAAGAAAAAAAGGAAAGTAGGAAAGATATAAATAAACAAGGAAAGAAAGAAAAAAATAGTAAAGAAAGACGAAGTAGGAAAGAAAAAAAAACGATAGAAGGAAATAGATATAAATGAAAGAATAAAAGAATGAAGTAAGTAACAGTGAAAGTCGAAAAGAAAGAAAGAAAGAGGAGAGGAAATAGGAAAGAAAGAATGCAATAGGAAAGTAACGAAAAAGAAATAAAGAAAGACAGAAAACAGGAAGGAAAAAGAAAGACTACGGGAAAGATGTAAAAAAAGAATGAAGAACTAAAGTAAGAAGGAAAAATGTACGAAAAATGAAAATAAAATATGTGAAAAAGATAACGAATAAACAAGATAGAAAAATAGAAAGGAAGGAAGGAAAGAAAAAGAAAATAAAGAATGAAAAGTGGAAGAACGAAAATGGCAGTGGAAGAAAAAGACATTGGTAGACGGAAAAATCTAAGAGAAAAAAAGGGAAAAAATTAACGAAAAAAAGAAAAGGAAGGTTGTAAAGAAGAAAAGAACGACCGAACGAAAGATCGAAAGAAAGAAACATAACATTTCTTTTTAAGCAACATATTTTCTAGTAATCGTGTGAAAATTTGGACGAACAATTTTTGAAAGTCGCCACTATCCAAACAAAGAAAACTTTATCAAAAGAGAAAAAAAAAATAAACGGAAAAAAGTTGAGAAATCTATATCCTCTGTGAAGAAATATAGGAGAAAACGGTAAGGTTATGAAAAAAACAAGAAAATGGATGCCCCCCCCCCAAAAAAAAATTACCATAACTCAATCATATGCTAAGAAGTAAACACATCGAGCAACCACAGAACTATAACATGCTTACTATTGGTAAAAAAATTTTATCAAAACAATTAATAGAAAGAAAAAAAAAACTGGGGGACAAAAATAGAAAAGGAAAATGCAGTAATTATTAATCTGCAATTGGTCAATAAAAAGATTAAAAGAAACTGAAGAAAAATTTTATCTAGCTTTAACATGAGTAGCAAAACTTATAGGACATGTTAGCCTCTGGACAGACTGTCATTCAGTTACGTGTCATGCGTGATACACACTTAGGCGATCATGTATCTTTCGATACATGACTGAAAACGCAGATTTTTTCCCGCAGTAGGTAGCCAATTCTTTCTGCGGTAGACCAGTTGCAATCCAAGGCTATAGAACCCGGTCAGTCTTTCTATTTACTGGGGAGGGGGAAGAAGAGTATTCATACATTTCCCAAAGTCTATTAGCACGTCAGTTAATCAGTTATGTGCCATGCGTGATACACGCTTAGGCGCTCATGTACCTTTCGATACATGACTGACAAGGCAGATTTTTTCCCGCAGTAGGTTGCCATTTCTCTATGCGGTGGAACAGTTGAGATCGAAGGCTACATAACCTGGTCTGTTTTGCTATTTACCCATAGCTGTGGGGGAGAGGTATAGGATTCATACATTTCCCAAGTGTATTAGCATGTTAGTCAGTCACTTATGTGCCATGCGTGATAGACGATCATGTATCTTTCGATACATGACTGACGAGGCAGGTTTTCCCGAAGTAGGTTGCATTTCTTTCTGCGTTAGACCAGTTGCCATCCAATGCTATAGAACCCGTTCTCTCCTGCTATTTACTCATAGCTGGGGTTAAGAAGAGTTGTATCCATACCTTTCTCAGTGGTATTAGAATAAGCGGATTCATGCCTTTTTCCAATGAATGTAATGCATGTCGACTGGAATTCGAACTCGGCTCTCCGATTCCTCAATCCGAGCCGCTATCCATTATTCCACCTTTCCTCCTGACTGACTTACTCTGGACAATAGAACTACTTAATAAGAGAACTGTTTTTCATAACAAAAATGTGCAAATTCGATATAACGAGAGGGGGTTGGTACCACGGGGAGCAATCATCGTCAAAATCCCCATCATGTGTCCCATGACCGTGCGTAACCATCGGATCGCTGCTCCTTTCAACACTTGGCCAGATGCATCCATATGCCTCGGTTGAGGGTCAGTGTCTGGGTCTCTCTGAATGATCTTCCACTCACCGACCTTGTCAACCCATTTTTCTCTATTCACGTCTCCCCCCCCACTAAGGTGGTATCATTTCGGACGACAGTGGACATATTGTTTTATATTATGACATGTCAATATCATTTGAACTTTCTCTTCTTAACCGTAGATATGAACTTTGCCAACGAGCCTACGTCTTCTGATGGTGTCTCTTCCTGAGAGAAATTGTGGTTCTATCTTCATAGTAGATGCTTTCAACGAAAATCCTAATGCAAGGTTTTTTTTGAAGAAGCCGTCCAGATGGAACTACCTTCATACTAATGAAATATGAACGGAATGAGGATGATTCACTTCAGTGTATGTGGCATGGCGCATCATACTTGTAAAATCAGAACTGATGGAACTAATAAATATAGGCATCCAGAACATTTTTCAGGGAAGTAACGATAGAATAGTGAGAGGCTCGTGAAACATTTAGCCTGTGGGAAACGGGTTGCAGAGTTGAAAACTATTCATTCAAGGCCGCGTAGATGCATTTGAACTCTGTCGAGGTAGGAAAGTAAAGATTGTGAAGCTTCAGCCCAGCTATGACAGCAGTAGTCCATTTTCGGTTGATTTGACGTTATTAAATATAAATCTAGGCAGATGAGGTCAGGTACATTCTGTACCGGTACAACCGATTATTTTTTCCTGTGACTTAAGAGGAGGTGGAACGTATATATAAGGATGAGTGACGAAAATACTTAAGGTCCTCATTTTTATCCAGCTTGACCGCGAAGAAAGGACTATTGGGCGTCCGTGACTCAAATATAAGTCAAGCTAAAAACGTAACCACTCAGTCGCCAATGTAACTGATACAAATTTCGAGCGAGTTGCCGTTGTTAGAAATAACTGGTGATATTTGTTCCATAGTGATATCAGATTTTTTTAAATCAGTCGTATTGAATTGCTAAAAGACGAAAGACAACGATGAAAAGTGCCAAAAACATTTCCTGTGGCTATGACCTGAGATTCTCATTGCGACACAAGATGTGTATTGTATGCAGGTCACTATCAGGTGGGGGAATTGCCATATACGACACAAACATAAAACAGAATGAGGTTGTCGGATCCTCATACGTTGAAATCGTCGGTGGCGTAAGATCATATATATATATATATATATATATATATATATATATATATATATATATATATATATATATATAATAAAAACTATATATTACTATATACAATGAGAAACTATATATTACTAAGTTTATAAAAATATATTACTAAGTTTATAAAAAATAAAAGTTTACTGAATCAGAGAAACGAATTAGATATTTTTTGCCATCATTGTCAAAAATATTCCTTAAATAATATTTAAAAATAAAAAAAAATGTGAACTGATAATATACATACTTATACTTGATATGAAAAAATAATTTTATATACTGTAAGTAATTCTAGCACATATAGTCTATTAAAAATTAAAAGTGATAATAATTTAAAATTGTAGTTAAATAAAACGTATTCTAACCTAAACACCCACCAAAACTTTAAGTATACAAATAGAAAATTAAAAAAAAAAAGTGCATTTAACGGATGTCAGAAATCGTTGAAATATGCACCTCTACCCAACCTAAACATAACACCTTTTTCGAACGTAATTATAACTGATACAACAAAAGTTAATAAAAATGAACACGCTACCACCCCTTGTCTGAATGATTGGATCTCTCTGTATCCCTGGAAACAGTGATTTATGAATATTTGTGCGTTTAAAACTCAGTAAATTTAAAAAATAAATTACTCAAAAATTTGCTTGAGGAACTAATGTTTTTAATTTAATTACAAAATTAAATTTGAAGCATTTAGCTTCCATTTTTGAAACATGGTTATTACTGTGTAGCGAAAAACATATATTAAATCAGTTAATTTATAATATTAATGCTCTGTAAATTTACATTGAGCACTATTTTGTAAAAATAAAAATAAGAACACCAGATTATATATCTTACTGTTTTTATTTATATATATATATATATATATATATATATATATATATATATATATATATATATATGGTGTGTAACACCAAAAGTGCCCATTTGTTAGATTAAGCTTTGAACTCTTGCATCCTAGAACTGATTAAAGATATCTTACTGCTCACCGATGTTTTTTTAACAATATTTGACTCTCCTATGAAAAATAAGGATGTATTTAGCTCTAAGTTGAAATGATGACCCCTTGTTGTTGTGACCTACTGATCCAGTTTTCCTCCCTACTGCTCCCTCGTTTTTAAACTTATTCTCCATTCTCTTGATGGTTCTTGTATGAACTTTGAAAATGGACACCAGAGTATGAATGTTCGTACCATTACTGAAAGGCTGAATGGTATTTTTCCTCTTACCATTGCTCAGTTGTGGAGATGTAGTGGAGTTGACACAAAGCGATTTTAATCTGTTCTCTTTCTAGCTTAAAGACATGCTTTTTAGTGATTCTTATGACAAATGGTATCAAGATGGCTAAACATCTGATCTGAAAACCTGGAAAAACAAACTCAATTAGCTTAATGGCTCTTTAGATATTAAACATCTTGTGGGATGTAAAATTATCCCACGCTGTTACTCCATTTGGACATTTTTGCTGTTACACTCATATATATATATATATATATATATATATATAATATATAATAATATATTAAAAAAGATGAAAATCACTCTACAAAAAGAATGGCCATTTCGCCCTTCGAACGAGTTTATCAACTAAAGGAGCTTTATGAAAAATGAAAATTAAAAATTAGAGTAAAAAATTAGAGAAAAAAAGACCGAAAATTAAAAAAAAACTAAAAAAAAAATTTAAAAAATCATTAAAAAAAACCCATTTAAAATTAGAAGTGAAAGAAAGATAAGAATAAAGAAAGAAAAAGGAAATGAAAAAGGAAAAAGAAGAAAAGAGAGAATAAGTTGTTAATTCCTGGTCTTCTTTCCTTTTATTTTTTTTTACACAAACTTTAATTCTCATTTTTCAAAAAAAAAATCCTTGAGTTGATAAGCCCGTTGGAAGGGCGAAATGGCCATTCTTGTAGTGGAATGATTTTCATCTATCATTAATCCATATTTGCTCTGCAATAAATACATAGAGCTCTTTTAAGCTTTAATATTTTATATTACTCGGATTCACTTAGATTACTTACAACGGAATTTTACCTATATATATATATATATATATATATATATATATATATATATATATATATTCTACTCGAGGACTTGGGTTACTTTGAAAGTAAAACGTTTCATTATGATAAGCAATTATTCCGTGTCTACTCATTGTTGATGAAACATTACTAGCTTAGTTTTGAAGGTATTGAAAATTAAAAATCAATTTTTCCTTCATTGACCTGTTAGAACTCGGTCAGAGGAGGAGTAAACAACCTGGCTCGGGCTATCTAGACTTTGGGACGGGCAAAGTTACGGTCATGTATCATCATACTAGATATTTACGAAAATACGAAAACTGAAGGAATCAGCATATATGCTTGGTCACAAAAATCTCCAAGGTCAGCCAAGCATAGAAATGAATATAATATGAAACCAGTAATAGAGATTACTGAAAGAAAACAACAACAATAAAAAGTTGTAATATGAGCTACTGAGACATTAGGCTTATAAATAAGCAAAAATACATGCGGTGATGTCCCCATGATAAACCATGGTTGAAGATTAGTTGACGTAATCTAGTTTTTTGACCCAAAGATTTCTGAGTTCAATACCTGATCACTTAAGTGCAGTTGTCGACTTAATTGAGCTTGGAATACGTACAAACGAAGCGACTGTTAATGTAGGATATATAACTGCCCACCCGATTAGAGCAAGTTATATAATTACGCAATTCGTGTATGGGACCTGTAAAGAGATATTGTCTTGCCCAGCAAATCACCTCTGTTACGCATGCATTTAATTTACATTGACAAGATGATACAGTTGTACAGACTATGAAGAAAACGTGACTAAGACTCGCATACCCAATACAATTATTTATTTAATTCTTGACTTTTACAGTTACTTTTCCCTATCGAAAATTCTTCTTCCCGCGACTACGAAATAAACTATCCTCTTCTCTTTCGAGTCGGCGGTTATATAAAGCTGATTTAATCAGTCGCTTTATGTGTTCGCATTCCAAATCCAGTTGGCGACCACCTTAGTTAAATGGCCAGGTATTGAACTCACAATTCTTTGGATCAAGTCACCAGATACTTCGTTGAATTTTATCAAGAATTTCTAATTGTATTCCAGACCGGATGTGAGAGCAATATTCTGTTAGACATTTTCATGACGGTCGTCTTCGAGTATAGAATCCAGAGGTTGGCAGTGAATATTTCGGAGACAGTAGGAAATCGTAGTGCAGGTTCGCAGTGGATATCGTAGCAAGCTAGCAGAGCGTAGTTCTTCCGTCTGTACTGTTCGCCGGACAAGTTGCCTCTGGTAAAACAAAGATGCCCGCCTTTATACACGACGGATACAGTGTTGGGCGGCTTCTGATTGGTCAACCTTCTATTGGTCGACTATAAAGGGAAATAAGTCATTCTGACTCGCTCACTAGTTACATACGGCATATACCCAAAAAAACCGTAACAGTAAAAGTAAGGATGAATGGTAGACTTGATAATATGTAAGACAAATTCTGGCGGGAAAAATGTCTTGCACGAAAGAGTGAACTAACTTCAAGTTCAACTAACTTTTATCAATGTGACGTAATGGCGACATCAGTGTATCTATTTTTGTGACTTACAAGCGTAATTACTCAGTAAATCTTATTACAAGTTGTTGTTTATCTTCAGTATTCTGTATTACTAGTTTCATATTGTAATCATTTCTATGCTTGGACAGCTTAAGAGATTTTTGTGATCTAGCATATACCCTGATTCCTTAAGTTTTCATATTTTCTAGTCTTTTATTTCAGCTTCATCCCACAGAGTGATCTCCCTTGTGCCTCCATATATGGTCAGCTACGCCTGATTTTTCTATTTGCCCTCGTGTTAATGATTTACGTGTCTTATGCTAAGAATGGGGACTATTTCGGCATTAAATTTGTTACCACAGTTGCAATTGGAAGATGTGCACACAGTTCTTAATCATGTTCTTTGTTGAAAGTCTTACTCGGAAGAAGTGACTACGAAGTGTTGAAACACTTTTGAAATCCGTCCTGATGTTATATGAACCGAAGATGTTTTGTATTTTTCCGATAATCCCTTCACGTAGGGTAGGCACACCGAGGCTGTTTCCTGGGTGTTTTTATTCCCGTGTAACCTTCTATCTCTACCTGAGGCAGTTTTTATGTTGCATGATACTGCTATAATGACATTCTTTGTTCGTATGTCTACCTTGCACAACTCACTCCACCGCAAAAAACAAAACAAAAAAAAACAAAAAAAACAAAAAAAAAACAAAACAAAACAAAAAAAAACAAAACAAAACAAAACAAACTTGGAGAGTTAAATTATACCCAGAAAATGCTTCGGTTTGAAATTCCAACGTACGTCTCCTGAAGAAGACCGGAGCCTACAACGAACGAAACATCGTAAATAGGACAATGAAGATGGACATAACAGTCCTAACAATGTAAATAGTAAACTTGGCTGACGTCTAACTCTCTGCCTTCAGGCGGAGAAGAACCCGGACGAGGCTCCGCCGAAGAGTTGAGTCTCGTTCGGGGTGGTTGACTGCCCCTAAACCCATTTATGCGGGTTCAAAGAGGGAATATTTTTCTCCGAGACTACGGGCTCGAAGATCCCACGTTAAACCCGGCCTTGTGCCACATGTAACCCTCGTGGGTGGGGGTAGCTAAATATCACAATGTAAATAGTGTAAATATTGAAGAACTGGTTATCATTCGCTTCAAAATGATGATATGATATCTGGTCTGAAAATACGCATAAGAAGCATCGTCAGAGTAATGAGTTGCCGCCTACTTTTATTTTCTTTTGGTGAGTAGCGTTTGATATTAAATATTTGAAGAATGTATCTGTCATTTCAAGATGTTGAAACGGATCCCTCATCATCTCCATTCCTGATAAGAACGTTATAACCTGAAATCAATTAAATTCCTTCTGCACCTGCTTCGATTGCCTCATCATATTAGGGAATCATGGCTGTCATTTCTCTTTGTTAAAAAAATATTTATTTTTACTAATCAATCTTAATTCTTCTGTTAGTGATTCAATATGCGCATGGCTAATTCAACGACAATAAAATATCGCTAAAAATGTCCCTACTGCAAAATATTTGAGCTTAACAACTTTAAGAAAATACTGCGATAACAATCATAAATATGAATGCTGATTGTTATTTTAAGAAGTAAGGTGGTACAAATGAAAAGATTTGAAAGTGACAATTTTTTTCCATCTCACTGAAACAGCTGCTAAAACAGTAATTTGAATTCAGTTACATATCACCCAAATAGTTCAAGTATACACATCAAAATCATGTTCGGATATGAGGGATTCCGGATATCAGTGATTCCGGATATGAGGGATTCTACTGTATTTGAGCTTAACGACTTTAACAAATATTTTACAATAAGAATCATAAATACGAATGCGGGTCGTTATTTTAACAAGTAAGGGGGTACAAATGAGAAAATGTTAAAGATCTTGAAAGTGACAATATTTGAGCTTAACAACTTTAAGAAAATATTGCGATAACAATCGTAAATATGAATGCTGATTGTTATTTTAAGAAGTAAGGGGGGACAAATAAAAAGATTTGAAAGTGACAACTTTTTTCCATCTCACTGAAACAGCTGCTAAAACAGAAATTTGAATTCAGTTACATATCACCTAAATAGTCCAAATATACACATCAAAATCATGTCCGGATACGAGGGATTCCGGATATCAGGGATTCCGGATATCAGGGATTCCGGATATCAGGGATTCCGGATATCAGGGATTCTACTGTATTTGAGCTTAACAAATTTAACAAAATATTTTAATAACAATCATAAATATGAATGCTGGTCGTTATTTTAAGAAGTAAGGGGGTACAAATGAAAAGATTTGAAAGATTTTGAAAGTGACATTTTTTTTCCATCTCACTGAAGCAGCTGCTAAAACAGAAATTTGAATTCAGTTACATATCACCCAAATAGTTCAAATATACACATCAAAGTCATGTCCGGATATGAGAGATTCCGGATATGCGGTATTCCGAATATGAGGGATACCGGATATGAGGGATTCTACTGTATTTGAGCTTAAGAACTTTAACTAAATATTGTAATAACAATCATAAATATGAATGCCGGCCGTTATGTTAAGAAGTAAGGGGGTACAAATGAAAAGATTTGAAATTGACAATTCATTTCATTTCACTGAAATAGCCTTTAAACTCTTTCTGTCTTCCCCTTTTCCTTTCATTTTCTCACTGAAACCAAGTAGCATCTTTGATATACCTTTTGTTTTATCACGTGATCAAAACGGAATAGTTCATTATTTATGACGGATTATCAGAAGACACTAAACACATCTACCTTGCTTTCTTTTTTCACTGAAACCAAGTAGCGTTTTCTGATATGTCTTTTGTCTTGCCGTCAAGTAAAACGGAAAACTCCATTATTTATTGGCAAGGCGTGAAGGCCTTGCGAAATAACGAAGTGAGGGATAATTATTATATGCCTAGCTAAATCTTCCTCTCATGAAGATTTCCATTAATGATAATTTAAAAATAATTCAGCAGATGATGGTATTTTATTTATGACAACTGGATTTGTGGCGATTGCCTTACTTGGTTTCCATCGTTCGATACAATGCGTCTGAAAAAAGATCGTTTTTATAGCGATCGCCATCGCTTTTCGGCCTTTTGGCTATGAAAAAAGTGTAGTATCTGTTCTTATCAGCTTAATTTGATTCTCTTCCGCCACTTTTATATAACCTTCTTTCTTTTGTTTTTTTTTTATTTTCCTACTGAAACCAAGCAGTGTTTTCCACCTCTTTTCAAGCGATTGCAACGGAATAGTCCATTATTTATGAGGTGTTGGCAGGGCGTAACGGTCTTGCGAACTAACTCATATAGATAAACCGCATAACAATATAATATCGGCAGTGAATGCAGTCAAGGGTGATAGCAGAGGCAGAAGTAGTAGCAACGTCGGTAGCAGGCAGGAATAAAATATTAGGTTTAATTCTCTAATTTGTAGCTTTAGTATTGATTCCCAGAAGAATAAATGAAATCCAATCCTTTTGTAATGAGACTGGAGTGACATGACCCCGTCTTGTCTAGATCAACAAGATCCAAAGATTTCGTAGTAGCTTGGATGCAGGAATTGATGGAAAAAGTTGTCGGCATTAACAGCCAACCGCTTTCGGAGTCGCAACTTTAGGTTTTCTGCTTTGCTTTACATCCAAAGCTTGTTCCGTGTTTTGTTATGAATGCGAAGCCGCGAAGGTTTCAAAATAAGGGCTTTTCTTTCTTCTTGATGGACTGCTTTCCTGGGTTCTTGATCGCCGTCTCCACGAAATCGCTGATTTCTCAATTTTGTCCCTTACTTTTGGACGTTCCAAATTTGAAAATAAGTAAATAATTGTTATAATTCTTTTTCTATCCTTTGCAAATGATTCAAATTTTAGTATGTTATTATAGATGATAACGACTGCCAGTTGTCAAATTTTCAGCTTTTCACAGTTGTTATTTCTAACAAATATTAGGTTCGAAAATTTTGTCCCTTAGTTTTGGACGCTACTGTTTATATATATATATATATATATATATATATATACATATATATATATATATATATATATATATATATATATATATATATATATGTGTGTGTATGTATGTATGTATGCAATTTTTTATATGTATTATTTATATATTATATACGCGGGGTACTATTAGGAAAACCGATCGCAAAAATGTGAAACCCAGGGTCACAAATTCACATCATCCCAACTATTTATATATATATATATATATATATATATATATATATATATATATATATATATATATATATATATAAACATCATATACATTATGCTTACAATCATTCTCTGTCTCTGTCTCTGTCTCTCTCTCTCTCTCTCTCTCTCTAAATATATTTTTTAGAATATATTTTTTCATGATACAATTATCCTTTTAATATTTGTAAACAAATGCTTATAAATGGGTAATTTGGATAAAAAAAGAAGTATAAACTCGAAATTGCTTTTAAAAACATTTATTGTCTGTTATTCGATGATATAGTAGTTTGCTGTAAGTTAAAAGAGAAAACAGAGTATTATTTGAATATGACTTCCTTTCAAAAGATTGACGTAAAACATCTATTTCATGAAAGGAAATTGATCATTTCAAAAAGAGGCTGCTATGTACCTTCAGGAGCCAAGACAGTCTAGACAAAATTGCTTTCTGTGACAGATATCAGTTTAAAAAGTAGACGGAAAAGAAACTGAAAAGATAAAGAGTGTAGGCTTCTTCATTTTTTCACTCAATAGAGAGTTGTATAAAAACTCGTAGAAGAAAAAAAAAAGGATTGACAAATATTTACAGGATGAAAATTCGATAACCCTTCAAAAGTAATGTATATTTTTTTATTTCCCTAGAGACCCCAATAATAAATGATTCACACTCGTTCTCAAGAATAATTATGGCTATGTTATTGCTATTAGATTAAATGAAATTCTCAAATAATTCCAAGAGTTTTTAAATTATAGCTAGTCCATCATGGTAATTCTCAAGGAAATGTAACAGGTTTAGTTTATGAATTAGGTTTTATATTTTTTATTCACAATTTGGATTTAACTGAGATTTTCCCTTTAAACCAAAAGATTGAATACTGCTGCTAAATATATGGTGCCACGGCTGTTCATCGCGTAGTCTTCGACAAAATCCAGAGACGTATATGCAATGTGATAGGTCCTGATCTGGCATCCCGTCTAAAGTCACTATCTCATAGACGTGCTGTGGCTTCCCTCTGTCTTTTCTATATGTTTTCATGACACTAATCTGACGAGCTACTTTCACTGGTTCCCAAACTGATTGAATTTAAGGTTGACATCTCGGTCCCGTCCTTTCACTGTGGAAAAGGTTAAATGTAGCCATCTTTTCTACTCCAACAGCTTCGTGTCTCGCAATTCCTGTCAGTGGAAGTCCCTTCCTCTTAATTGCTTCCCTAATAGATATAATCTTCAAATATTCACGTGTAATATCAATCAACATCTTCTGATGCCTTGATCTTGATCCCCGTCCTTCTCTTCATCCTTTCCTCAAACATCCATCTTTGCTCTTTCTCGTTCTCTGTAACCCCCTTGGGTCCTAGTGGCACTCCCTCCTGGCTTGGGGTGATATGCTTAGAAATAAAGTGTACACGATCATCACGGTTTGTGTCTGAAAAGTAACGGGACTCATGTCATAAAGAAATTATTTCTATTCCAAACAACAAACTATATGGGGATCCATTCAAAGTAATCCTTCTATAGTCTAATTCACTTTTCCATCCGTCTCTGGCACGCTTCTATTCCCTTCTTGATTACCCATCAGATCCGTCATTATGATCCTCATGATGTTGTCCCCGCCTTGAAAATGGGTCTCATTGATGATCAACTTCAGCTTCCGGAAAAGAAACAATTCACACGGAGCAAGATCAGGTGAATAGGCAGGTTGGTTCCAATACGGAGATGTTCTTTTCGGCGTTGTGATGATGTGCATTGGTGTGGTAAATCAAGGACGATTTGTCCTGCTACAACTCTCGCATATATAAAAAAAAAAATAAAAAAAATTGTTGCAGAAAGCAAAGATTACAATTATATACTCCCAAGATATCATGTTAGATGATAACACGATCCATTTATCCGTCATTCAGGTGTGGGTTGACTATTTATAGCTATATAGCGAGACTCTTCGCGAGAGCGAATTTAGTCACTGTCGGTCACTGGGCGTGTTTCTAAAAATAAATACGCTAAAATCCACCTAAATCCCTACCGTGCGCCGACGGCCGAATGTTTATAATCTCCGACTGACACCAATTCAGTCGGGTTTCGATCTTAGCTTGAGGCAACTGGATGTCTAGCCACACTGATGAGCTATAAACAGCGAAAAAGTCTGTCTGTGGATGACGTTATATGTATATATTTATATATATACGTGTGTGTGCGCGCGTGTTAGTAGAATGGTATACTAAACAAAAATGAGGAATATTTTTATTCCAAACAACAAGCTATATGGCTATCCATCCCTTCTACTCCTTCTATAGTCTAATTCACACGGAGCAAGATCAGGTGAATAGGCAGGTTGGTTCTTTTCGGCGTTGTGAGGATGTGCATTTTTGTGGTGAAGTAGTCACGATTTTTACTGCATCAACTCTCGTATGTGAAAAAAAAATGTTGCAGAAAGCTAAGATTACAGTTATATACTCCCGAGATATCATGTTAGATGATAACACGATCCGTTTATCCGTTTTACACTCATATCTTATATATATATATATATATATATATATATATATATATATATATATATATATATAATGAATCATTCATACCAAAAGTAGATTAGTAAAGTTAATGATATAAAATAGCGAAATCCCTTCGCTAACAAAATTTTAAAGGTGCATTAACCTACAATGACCTACAATGTTATGATCCTTGTTTTTAAAAGTTGTAAGCTGTATAAGGTCTTTCTTTAATACGCAAGTACTTTCAACTGTACAATCAGTCATCTTCAGGCATCGAAATTATTTTGTTTTTGGTAAAATTCAGGTAGCATCCGAGACGAAAAAATAAAATGCGAATCGAAATATGCTTTTTTTTTTTAAATGTGTTCTTGTTAACGGATACCAACTTTTGGAGCGTGCAGTCGCAACGCTAAGGTTGAATATTTTTTTGAAAATTTAAGAGAGTTCGTTTTTTAATAATTTTTTTTTTGTCGTAGGAGTTTATCAGGCAATGTGGCATTGACTAAATTGTTATCCCGAAAATTTGAACGTCGGATCAGTTCTTTTAAATCAAATACAAATGGTTGGACAAAATAATTGGAACACTTGTTAAATTCAAAGAAAATTTTTTTAATATGTAGTTGGTCCTCGTTTAGTCTCACTTTAATACGTCTAGGAATGGAATCATACAGCTTTCTGACTTCATCCAGAGAAATTTTCAGTTATTCTTCCATTAAAAACTTCTCCAGCTCTTTACGACACGACGGTGGAGGATAGCGGCTCCTAACTTGTTACTCCAAAATGCACCACAAATGTTCAATAATATTGATAACTTGAGATTGGGGAGGTCACTCCATGTGTTCTAGCTCACTTTTACGCTCTTCATACCAATTCTTAACCATTCGAGCGGTATGTATTGGAGCATTCTCCTCTTGGAAGATGCAGTCACCATCAAGGAATAAAGTCTTGGTCATTGGATGAACATGATCTCCCAAAATGTTTAGGTAATCATTGCTGTTGATTCTACCATGCAGGGCAACTATTGGACTGAGACATTTCCATGATATGGCGGCCCAAACTATTACTGATCCACCTCCATGCTTCACTGTTGGAAGAAGGCAGTCAGGTTTGTAAGCTTCTTTGGGCTGCCTCCACACATAAACTCGCCCTGAAGTTGGTAAAAAAGAAAAACTGCACTTGTTTGAGAATATGACTTGCTTCCATTTGTCTGCAGACCAGGCATTATGATATCTGCACCACTTCAACCTCTTTGAATGTTGCGAGTGGAGAGAAGAGGTTTCCTCACAGCGGGTCTTCCATGATATGCAGCCTTATGGAGCTCACGGTGAACAGTTTTAGTAGAAACTGAACTGTTCAGATGGTTATTCAACTCAGCAGTCACTTTCGCCGCATTTGTCCAATGAGTTTTTGACACATTGCCTTTCAATGCACGGCAGTGCCTGTCATTAAGTTTGCAAGTCCGACCCGAATTGCTACGATTGCTAGAGGTCTTGCCCTGTTTCTCGAATTGCATCAGTGTTCTTGATATGGTATCTCTTGAAAAACCAAACAGTTCAGCAACCTTAGTGATCGAGGCTGCTGCCATGCGAAGTCAAACAATTAGCTCTTTTCCGAACTCAGAGAGGTCACGCATTTAGGTTAAATTTTACTAAATTCTAAAAATAATTAAGACAAAGACAGTAAATTAGATAAATAAACGTATTTACAATAGATATAACCCGCAATTACAAAGTTTTAGTTAATGTTCTTAATATAATAGGTCTTTGAAATATAGGAGTGGATTTTGCATCTGTTCCAATTATTTTGTCCAACCCCTGTATGTGGTGGAGTTCAATTTATGTTACAATGAATCTTTCATACAAAAGTATATTAGTAAAGTTAATAATATAAAATGTCGACATCACTTCGCTAACAAGATATTAAAGGTGCGCTAACCAACAAATCACTCGATGAATGCTATGATCCTTGTTTTTAAAAAATTATAAGCTGTATAAGGTCTTTCTTTAAAATGCGAGTACTTTCAACTGTATATTCAGTCATCTTCAGGCATGGAAATTATTTTGTTTTTAGTCAAATTCAGGTCAGATCAAATAATAGCACACACACACACACAAAATATATATATATATATATATATATATATATATATATATATATATATATATATATATATGTGTGTGTGTGTGTGTGTGTGTGTGTGTGTGTATGTTAGTAGAATGTAGAATATTATACTAAAGGAAAATAGGATAATTGAACAAAATAGAAAATAAATATTATGGACGTCTGTTCGGGTCGATGTATTTTGTCTATTTATGGGATATGAATCTTGTGGACGATGCATTTTGGCTATGAGATATGATTTTTATTCGATGCATTTTGTCTCTCCATGAGATATTGTTCCTATAGTCGATATCATTTTGCCTCTCCATGAGATATTGTTCCTATAGTCAATGCATTTTGTCTATTTATGAGATATTGTTCTTATAGTCAATGTATTTTGTCTATTTATGAGATATGGTCATTATAGTCGATGCATTTTTTCTATTTATGAGATATAGAATGAATATAATTCTTTTTGGTCTGTCATCGTGGTTGAGCCATTCCTAATGTGAGGAATTAACATAATCATATTATATGTATATATTATATTATGTATTTATATTATATTATATTATATATATATATATATATATATATATATATATATATATGATATACATTATTATATATATCATATATATATTATATATGTATATTATATATACACTATATATTATATATTAATATTATATATATTTTTTATATTATAATTTTGTATTATTTAAACATTATGCATACCTTTATTATTAACAATGGTCTATTCGTATAATCAATTTAAAGGGGCTTCAATTTTGATATATACACTTATTGTGGGTTAAATTTCTTTCGAAAATAATTAATTGCCTTTAAAAGTTCCTCTCACTGCATTGTGTCGTGGCTCACCGGTTGAAATTCACTGATGTACACTATTTTGTTTTAAATCCCAGTATTTCGGTGGTTAGGAATTTTCGTTACTTTACTTCTATCTATTTGGCTGCATGTTTTACCTTTGTTTTTATATCGAAATTATGTTATGTGTTTCTGATATGAATTAATATCATTTTACACTTATCTGCCCTCATCTCTGTGTTCCAGCTACTTCTAAGATGGGAAATCATTAATATCCAACATTGGTCTATTCGGTTTAGTTCCCCCAACTTCGGAAACAATATAACTATCAAAAAGAAAAAGAAAAGCTCTTACAAATGTGGGAGCGTATATTGTAAAGTTTCTTCCATGAACATTGAGAAGAAGAATCTACATATCGTAAATGCCTGGAAGTCCCTTAGATAATAAAATCTGAGGTTACGCCAGCACTGGCTAAGATAATGAAAGAGGAAAGTAATAGAAAGATAGAAGTTTGTTATAAAAGATGCCGACAGCCTTAGATGAGTTGAGGTTAGTAAGGTTGCAGAATTGATAAAAACAAAATGAAATGGAGCGGTAGATATGCCAAATAAACCAGGTGCAAATGAAGGCGAACTGCATCAACAATCAGTTTTATCAACGATTTACGTAAACTAATCATTAAAAATTATGATAGAGCTTGAGAAGTTCAATGTGTGATTATTAATTATTCATGATTCAAAGACGTTTCTTTATCAAGATTTTACTGGAATAAGCAACAGAAATGAAGACAGATCTATGCTTATATATAAAAACAAAACAAAAAACAGTAAGAATTAAAAATATATACAGTACGAGACAAAAAAGTACGCATCCACAGAAAGTTGATTTTTATATTTTTAACAAGACGCGTGAATAATAGAAAGTGTTTATTAATACAGCGTATTAATACTAGTGTATATTATACAAGTCAAAAAATGATTTAGTATTTTGTTGAGTAACTTTTTGCCTGAATAGCGGCCTTAATTCTTCGTGGCATGCTGTAGACTAAATTCTAAATGTAAGTATCACACTTAAGAAAGCACCAATGAAATATGTCTTTACCTTAAACGATTTTCTCCACAACAGCCCCTGCTAACATGCATGTGTAAAGCGAGAGACAACATCATCCAATGTTGACACTCATTTATCGTTAACGATAGTAGTGTCCATCATACATATATATATATATATATATATATATATATATATATATATAAGAAAAATATACGGAAAAAAACCAACGAAAATTCTAATATGCAATTATGCGGTTTTAATGTTAATATAATGTCAACGTTGGACGTTTCGGACTAGTAGACCATCTTCAGGACATATTCATAAAAATCTTATGTCCATCGTCTTTTCATGTTGAATTGAATATAGTCTAATGTTAATTATGTTTTATGAATATGTCCTGAAGATGGTCTACTAGACCGAAACGTCCGACGTTGACATTATATTAACATTAAAAGAGCATAATTGCATATTAGGATTTTCGTTTATTTTTTCCGTATATTTTTCTTCATACTGTCGGATCTATATCCATATATTTGCTTACATATATACATATATATATGAAGAAAAATATACAGAAAAAAACAAACCAAAATCCGAATATGCTGTTTTAATGTGTATATATATATAATACAAATTATTAGGAGGATTATAATTAATTCATCGAGCCAAAAAGAAACTTCAACAGAATGCAGAGGACGGCCGTTTCGTCCTATATTTGGACCCATCACTACCAAGAATTGAAACCCAGACAGTTACGACAGGAGGCCAACACCATACCAAATGTACCAACGTGTCTCGTTGACGAAGAGGTAACGAATTATACTCAGTATACTTTTGCTCGATCACATATTCCGTGGTGGAACTCATCCAAGTTTCCATTATCCATAGGACTGTGCCTCCACGAGCGTCAACGACTCTCTCCAAGTCGCTCCACCCAGAGAATTAGAAGCCGGTTCAAGCAATGATATTCAAGTGATAGAAAGGAAAAAAAACTAATAGTGGTATCAATATATATATATATATATATATATATATATATAAGTACGCAGGTATGCAGAAAATAGAAAAGAACACGTTGGGTGCATTAATCCGGATTTCCTTAGTATTTTTGTTTTTATTTTTAAGAAGACAGTACTCAATACAGAAGTAGAGCTTATATTATAATAATTTTTTTGTTTAAAAATACGATTCCTTCGCTACATAAGAGTTCTTCAAGCTAAATTTTAGGAATCATTTAGGAATCCTTTTAGGGTCCTAAAATTTCGCTTGAAGATGAAACGGGACTAAACACCTCAATTCACCTTAATTTTAATAATTATTTAGATGGTTTCAGCTCTCGTTTTTGAAGCATGAGAACTCTTATGTAGCGAAGGAATCATATTTTTAAACAAAAAATTATTATAAATTATTATATATATATATATAATTTTTAAAATTTCAAAATTTTTAATTCCTTTTTAACTTTTTCAAAATTTTCATTATAATTTTTTAATTATATATTTTAATTGTATAATTTATTTTTATATATTTTTAAAATTTAAATTTTTTATAGATGTTTTATTTTTTATTTTTTCAATTTTCTACTTTTTGTTGATGTAAACTATCTATTTTATTTGCAAGCATATTTTGGTAATTCTTAAAGCAACAATTTTATTATTTTTATTCTTTTCGCATATATAAATAATAATTAATAATTTCGTTTTTTTGTAACTTCTTTTTTCTGCCTATCGTTTAATATCCCTTCAAATTATTTCATCACCCCAATTTGGGGTGGGTTAGGGTTAATATTTGGGTCAAATTTGTATAGCCATTTTCCATTTAAGCCAGACAACATTCGCCCTCCCCTTACCACCACTCAGGTGTGATTCCTTTTTTTTTTTTAGTGGTTAGTTATGCTGTAACAATTTTTTTCGACTGTTGTCTTTTTTTAAATATTTAATTTTAATTTTCTGACACAGAATCAGTACACCATTTGAGTCGAAATATGCTAACGCATTGACGTTAGTTGAAATCGTCTGTAAGCATGAGATAATTTTGGATTTCTCGATTATGCAATTTATAGGCTCTGTTATAATAAACTATAATGAAAATTTTGAAGAATTTAAAAATGAATTTAAAATTTTTAAAAATTTTAAAATTTAAAAAAAATAAATATATATATATTGAGCTTTATGTGTGTATCAGTTTTAATATTTTATATTATTAGGATCCACTTGTATTATATACCAACGGATATATCTGTACTATATATATATATATATATATATATATATATATATATATATATATATATATATATATATATATATATATATATATATATATATATATATATATATATATATATATATATATATATATATATATATATATATATATATATATAATATATATATATATATTCATATATATATATATATATATATATATATATATATATATATATATATATATATATATATATTAAGAAATGGACAAGGTCCGACAATTTATTTATTAAAGACATTTTTTTATGTTTAACGTTGTTATTTATAGATACAAGTATTAAGTATTAATAAATAAATTGTCGGACCTTGTCCATTTCTTAATATATGACGTCATTTGTTTACATTTGATACGCCAGAGCAGTTATGAATGTACGAGATTCATGGAAGATTGAAGTTTATAAGCAGTAAATTCGACCTTGTCTACCGAAAGGTTCTTTGTGGCCCAGAGGTAAGGCACGTCAGCATAAATGATGCAGGTTCGAATCCTGTCAAAGAACGAATATTTTCTATGAAAATTTCTCGGACATTCAGGCCGGTAAATGTTATTTAATACTGTTTATCATAAACAGAGCATTTGCTTAAATACTTGTATCTATAAATAACAACGTTAAACATAAAAATGTCTTTAATAAATATATATATATATATATATATATATATATATATATATATATATATATATATATATATGAATATATGGTGTAAAAAAATCTGAATTAGTAACGATTTTTAATTAAGATTGAATTGATGCAAGTTAAAGGAAATTCATAAAAGACTTGATGAGCTTCGGCGAGGATCGATAATTCCTCTTGTAAAGAAACAGATTTACATCGGAAATGCAAGTCAAAGTGACATCAAGTGCATGGACACTGGCAGCCGGGCCTGTCGTCGTAGCTGCAAGTTGAGAACGGTGCTTAATGAAAAAAAATACGCCTCAGAATTAAATCCAATGTTCAGAAAACATGAAGAAAATAGAATATATTATTTCCCTTGCTGTTTTCTTTTTATATATCAAGTATAAAGAGGCGATGTAAATGGTTCGTTTTAATGTTAAACTTTAATTTCTTCATCAAGCAATTCAATGGTGTTCAATTAGTGCACAGTTACTGGTAGATAAAATGGATTCGACAAGCCGCGTTCAAACTCCAACCTCGCCTAACTTTTTTTTTTTCACACTGATACAATTGTGACGTCCGTCTCTACAGCCTTCGCTCGCTCCTCGCTGCTTCGTTCGGGTGTCGCCGCTCCAAACGTGACGTCCGCCTGTCTGCGTCAGTCGTGTTGTCCCGTCCTGTGACGACCAACTGGCTTGGTATCGGTCGCAGCACCCAAATGTGACGTTCTAACCTTTTGGTGATTTGGATGGGAATCTGGTCAGTACCGATATCAGCCTCGTCGTTTCCAACTCTCTTCTAACGTCTGGTTACCAAAGTAACTGCGTCGATCCCCAGTCCGCCTACTCACGTTGTGAATTGATCTTAGGCAGACGAAATCAATCAGCCGTAATGCAAGTTGAGTTCAAACGAGGATGGTATCACACAAATATGTATAAAAGAAAATAAAATGATAACTCAAAAGTTCAAGGTATCAAAAAAAAGGATAACAATACTTTATATCTGGTTTCTGGATACATAGGACTGCGTCTATCTCCCGACCCGCTATATGGATTGTGACACGTTGTTTTTGTTAGGTGAGTTTTAACATCTTAAGTTGTCTGTTCTTTAAGAAATTGGTTCTTGGTGTGTCTTCAGGCGATAGTCGAAAAAACTTATTTTGGTGGTATGGATCTAAGTCGCTCTTCAAAATAAATTGTTCTTGGATTGAAGATGAGTTCGGAAGTTGCGCGAATCTTTCAAGTCAGCTCTGCGAGGCCTGCTTCAACTGAGCACTGAAGACTGAACTCTGGAAACCGGGTCCGAACTTAACTGATTTCTGCTCGCTGCGACTTTGCTTATATGGACGCCGACCAAAACCGGGGTGGGCTTTGTCGGTGTTGGAGGTTCCTCGATAATTCTAAATCCATATCCACTTCTTTTATTTTTGGTCAGGAATTTTCCACTCCTTTCCATTTTTGGAAGACTTCTGTTACTCCCACCTTCTCTTATTCTCATATGGATATCTCACCATACTTCAGAGGGGTGTCAACGGTTCTCTCCACTTCTTTGTAGCAACTTCTCATACCTATCCTCTAAATGGGCAGCGGCGCCCCCCTTGCGTCACGTGATCACCTCCGCCTGGCCCTCGTTGACATTCGGCCTATGGCGTCCAACCGGGTGGGTGTGATCCGGCTAGCTTTGTTTAAAAAAAAAATATCTCTTGCTCAAAAAAAAAAAAAAATATCTTTTTCTTTTCCTTTTCTTCCCTTAATCGCAGCTCTCATCCCCAATGTCACCTGGGATCTATCAATGCCAATTATAAAGTGGGTAGTCGTCTAGCGAAACACAGCCGATTCCCGTCTCGAAAAACAGTTTCATTGTCCTAGTCGTATTTGCATTCTTGGTGCCAATTTCTGATAACATAGTTTTATTATCATAACCGAATTCTAACACCCATAGATGTCTTGTCAAAACGGCAAAGACTTAACCCAGGGTTGGGCTTCGTGTGCGGTTAACAGATGGCCTATTAAATCCTTTCCCGACAATATTGTTTGCCACCTTGACACAGTTAATTTTTCTTATCTATCCAAAGCTCTGTATTCACCTAGTCCTTGTCAGGCAATCCTACGACACTGGCCGTCAGAATTTTCACCATCTTTTTCCATTATCAAAATAACATTGTCGAAATGTCTCGGAGTTTAGCTAGCCGGTCTGTAGTTTGTCAATTAGATGTTCGCCAGCATTAAGTGGCTGTTATCTATTTCCGATAACATAAGTCCGCCACCACAACACAGTCGATTTTCTTATCAATTTAGAATTTTCTGCAATGACAATGAAACCTTTCACCATTTACTACTTATCAAAATAACATTGTCAATGTCCCCGGTCGTGGGTGGTTTCTTTTATCATCTAAGCTTAAGTCTCGCCTCTCTTTTCCTTTCTTTCCTTTCTCTTTTTCCTTTCTTTTTTTTCTTTTTTTCTTTTTGTGTCCCTAAATGGTGTCACACAATTGAGCCAAAAAACAATAAACCTTTTCTTCTCTTCTTGTGTTGGAATTAAATAGCAAGGTTGTATGATTCGTGTAGCCTTGGCTGGCAAACCATTCTATGAGCAAGAAAATTGAAGAGACCAGAAAATTCAAACAATTTAAGAGAAGCTCCAGTAACATCAATGAGCAAATTCAGTCTAAAGAAAAAAGACCAGAAAAATGTGGATGACTAATGAAATTCTTGGTATAGTGGGAAAAATGACAGAATTAAGAGCAGATATTTTAGCTTACAAGAGACCAGAAATTCAAACAACTTAGGAGAACCCCGAGTGACATCGATTCGGCTCATCGATTAAGCCCAAAGAAAGAAAGGTTAAAAAAATTTAGATGACTAATAAAGTTCTTGGTATAATGTTGGAAAATGACAGCAAACAGTACCAAAGATAGTTACAGAATATAAAAAAAAAAAAACTTAGTCCAGCGTTAGTCACATTGGGTGTTTTGTTACAGCTAAATTTTTAAAGTACTCCTAATTAATAGTTAGCTACTTGTTTATTTTTTCTCCCTCCTACTACTCTGTAGTTCAGTTGTAGGTCAGTTGCAGTGGGAGGCATACGGTAGGAAAACTGAAGTCAAAATCGAAGACAATGCCGCGAGAAACAAGTTTCCGAAAACGTCATAACAATTTACTGCTGTAAAGGTAATCTATCACTGGAAGGCTGCAATTGCCTACGTTCTGATGTTCTGTGAATGTTTCTGAAAAAATAACCATTCGTCGCATTTTCTGTTGTTGAATATTACTTTTCATCAAGGTCACAAAGCTTCCATAGTTGCTCTAAACATTTATGTTGTGTACGGAGATGACTTAATTACCGACAAAATGACACAGAACTATTTATTTCCCCGTTAGAAGGAGAGACATTTTGAACTCACATATTCTCCGACGTCTAGTCGATCTGTTCTGTTTGATGAGAACCAAATCTACGTGCTGATTAAAGAAGAACCACTTCAAATCTCTAGAGCATTGATTCAGGAGGTGGCAAGCTCTCCTGTCCGTGTCGCTCGTAATCTTTACTAAATGGATAAGCTCCAGAAACATAGTGTATACGTGTCGCACGCATTGACCAAGAAAAAAAGAAAACAAACACCAGCGCTCTCCCATTGCTGTCAGTTGACTTGCTAGACACCAGGCCACTCGTGAGTACAAAGAAAGAGCTCAGTTTGAAAGATGATCGGCACCACCCACCATATTCTCCTGATTTAGCCCCTTCAGAAACCACATTTTCCGGTCGCTTTCTAACGATTTGAGGAGTGTTTCATTCAAGAAAGATGTAGAGCTTGATGGATTTTGTTCGAGTCAAAACAATAATTTCTATCGTCGAGTTAGTGAATCATTGGGAAGAGATCTTAGACAATGAAGGGGAATAGATTGTTGGATGATTCATCAGAACTATTAATATACATATGAAATTATGTGACTTCTGTTATTCCAAATGTCAATCATATCCTCTAAAATAGCAATACGTGATCCATCGAAACCAAAGTTTTATTAATTAACATACCATATTTTCCCAGTATTTTCAAAACATTTTAATGATTAAAATAACAAATAATAATAATAATAATAATAATAATAATAATGCAAGATTATTTTTGCATATCTTTTCTTATAATACTTTTAATTATTT
The DNA here is from genome assembly GCA_903632075.3 of Acanthosepion pharaonis. Classification (NCBI taxonomy): domain Eukaryota; kingdom Metazoa; phylum Mollusca; class Cephalopoda; order Sepiida; family Sepiidae; genus Acanthosepion; species Acanthosepion pharaonis. The sequence goes on along the minus strand of CAHIKZ030000404.1, from coordinate 217,271 downwards.
TTATATACTAGAATCAAGTTTCCAGTTTGCGTTGCTCTTGCAAGAACTATAAACAAATCAGAAGAACAGAAAAAAATATGTAAGCATGGCCAGTTTTATGTCGCATGCACAATTTATTCTTCGCTGAAATCTTAAAATATTGTTCGCCATTAAATTTTATAAAAGTAAATTAAATATCTGTCTATATTTCTGAGATAAGGTATTATGTACACTACATTATTTGGCCTATTGCCCTCATTTTTTGTCATATGGAGAGAAAATGGAGATCACCGCCCTCTGTAGGACCAGATTGAAATCAGAGACAAAGTACGTCATTAGAAAATTCCTAAACTTAACGAATCAGCACATATGATTGGCCACACAAATCTCCTGAGCCGACCGAGCATAGAAATGTATACAAAATGGGAACCAGTAATAAGGAGTGCCAGAGAAAATCTATAATAACAACAAAAATTGTAATATGAGCACTGGTAAAAAAAAAGAATGTTGAAGACAGTAAGTTCATAAGTCTCAAAAATTCATACACAGATATCCTAAAGGACACATGGCAGAGTGGATAAAGGCGTTGGTTACATCCACTGACAGGACCCAAATAGTTGTGAGTTCAATACCTGGTTAAGGTCGTGGAGAACTTGGAGATGTGGATCAACAGGAGATAACTGATAAGACATTGCACATGCTAGTCCAGCAAACGAAATAAAGGGTTCAGTTCGACATTCCAAACACCTGAAAAAGGCCGGAGCTTATAACGGTCGAAACGTTGGGATAAATATATCAACGAAGATGACGACAATATTCCAAATAATGTAAATTAAATTAAAGAAGTTATTAAAGCGCGAAGTATGGATTTCGTCAAAGTATCTTTGCAAACAAAACATTTTAATTAAATTTCAGCGATTGGTTTGCTAAATTGAACGAAACATAGAGTTTGTGAATCTTGACAAAAACTGTTAGTGATAGCTTCAACAATACTAAATACTGTGATGATTTCAACTCGCGTCAGAGTGTTACCAAAAATATTCTAGTAAATAATAAGTAAAAATTATTCTAGTAATTAATAAGTTAAAATAAATGATTTATATAATGACTTCTCTCCATTTTTATAGGAAGATCTTACACATATGCCCATCTGTAGTGAAAATAGATAAAACACATTCAACAAATTTACATAGAATTTTTTCAGTTCTACAATCCGCTTTATGAAGAAGCCATGTCCGATGTCCCCATTGATTGTAAAAGATTGCCAATATCTGATCTTTACAGATGTGTTTATTTCAACCGTTATCTATGTTCAGGAGCCTTTTTATTGTGAAGTTAGGTTCGACGTACAAAACGTTAGGAACTGGATATAATAGGTATTACGCAGAGTAATCTTGTTGTGGTCGCTGATACTTTAGTATTCGACTAACTGTCGACAACTGTCGTCCGACATCGACTCTATTTAGTAACTGCCCCGCGTAGTTACATGTGGCACAAGGCCGAATTTAATGTGGGGTTCCACAGGCTCTTCCAAAAAAATCCCCGTAGACCCCGCATAAACGAGATCGGGTCTGTCTACCTCCCCGGACGAAACTCTGCCGTTCGGCATAACCTTGTTCGGGTTCCTCTCTGCCCAAAAGGCAGAGAGTTCGACTGTCGTCCGACATCGACTCTATTTAGTAACTGTCCCACGCAGTCACATGGGGCACAAGGCCGAATTTAATGTGAGGTTCTCGAACCCGTAGGCTCGGCCAAAAAATCCCCGTAGACCCCGCATAAACGGGATCGGGTCTGTCTACCTCCCCGGACGAAACTCTGCTCTTCGGCATAGGCTCGACCGGGTTCCTCTCTGCCCAAAGGCAGAGAGTTCGACTGTCGTCCGACATCGACTAACTCTCGTTTCTCTTACTGCTCCTACTTATATTAAGTGGAAGAGTCTATTAACTATAGAATAGGTGTGTTTCACCATAACACTTTTATATCCAGAACTTTGGGGGGGGAATTTTTACAAAAAACATAAGGAAATATTTGGTTATTGATATCTATCTTCGTCCGTTATGCCAGCTATTTACACAGGATCATTAAGTAGGATATTCGCTTCTTTGTTTGCCCACCCCGCTGTCTTCAATATTTCTCAAAAACTTCAAACCCTATTTCATCATTACGTACCCTGGAATCGTCTTTTTCATATTTTACGTATAAATCTAAATTTAATTTCATTTTTACTTAAAACTTCATTATTGCTCACATATTCAGTCCATGGTATTCTCAATATCCTTCTGTTGAACCACATTTCCGCTGACACCAGTCGATTCTTCATATGTGATGAGATTTTGCAGCTTTCACTGCTATATGGGAGAACATACAGTGCTGTTCGATAAAAGGGACTGACCTTATCCTGTGAATTTAGCTCAACTTTCGTTTCATCGGAGAAGTGGAACATTCTTCCAGTCTTCTACGGTGGAAATTTTTGTAATAGTGAGCCCATTCAAGTCTCTTGGTTTTGTTGGCTTTGCTTATTAGCGCGGCCTTCGTGTAAACCTTCGTGTTGTTCTAACAAGATTTGTAACCTTGTTCTAACAAGATTTGTAACCTTGTTCTGACGGACTGTTGAAGAGGCAAGACTTACATCTTGCTCTCCGCTTAGACTAGCAGCAATTTCTTGGCTATTTATAATCCTATTCTTCGCAACTTCTCTCTTGATTACCCTGCCAGTTCTATCATCAATCTTTTTCTTTCGTCCTCTTGTTTACTTCCTTGGGACAGGAGTGGCATCATTATGTGCCCTAAGCACTCGAGAGACAGTTGATTGCGAGGTTATAGCAATTTCTGCAATTTCTCTCGTAGATTTGCCTGCTTTTAAGAGGACAATAATAGATGCCTTAAGTGGCTCTGATGCGTGTTTCTACCCTTTCATCTGGTTAGTGACTTGAGTGGTTATTTCAAGCTGTTTTATACTGTATGAGACTTTCTGGAAGATTCTGGAATACTCTAGATTTAATTTAAGCTGTTCTAGAATTCTCTAGAATATTGTTCTGAGTGTATTGTAAAATAGTTTTCAATATTTTGTCAAAAGCTCTTTAAATTTACCAGTTTAAACATTAGAATGCGATATCTGAGTCACTTTTTTCCCCTGAATCTCATTTTTATCCAAATTTATAATTACCAATAGAATACCTTAGGATGAATAAACTTTTTTTTCTAGGTGGTCGGGAAATGGTCTTTATATTAGTAAGATTAAAAATTATTTTAACCCAATAGACAAAAAATATTTTTAGTAAAAAAAAATCAGGTGAGTCACTTTTATCGAACAGCACTGTATATTACAGCTCTTTTCTTTGTTTCTAGCGAAATATTCATGCTTCTTAAAATTTTAATTAGGGTTTGGAAGATATTTTTCGCTATGCATATACGTCATCGGATTTCGGCGTCACATATTCTGTCCTCTGTTAAAATAATTCTTTTTTAAATTATGATTAACGAATGCTAAGCTCAAAAACGCTTCTGGTAATTTCTTAAGATATAACAAAAGATGGCGTCGGAAACATCCACTTCATTTGCACATGGGAGCCATTTTAACTCCTACTTTAAACTCTGCCCGTAGCATAGGATTAAGATTTATTTAATAAATATGTAAAACTTATATACATATTAATCATTGTATAAAGAATGGGAAAAGAAATTTTAAAATGTTCCTTAAAAACAGTCTTTGTCGTTTTGTCTTCTTCAACTCGTTTTTTTTTTGTTTCTTGGTTTGTCTTAACTTTTCCGTTTTTTGGGGTTTATTTCCAGCGTTGTGTTCCCATCACTTAATCATACAAAATCGTGCTTCTTTCTTGATGCTATAACTTCTTATGGGCCCATAAGTTTTCGGACAACTAAGATTAAATGAATAAATATGGATAAATCTATCTATCTAACTGTATATATATATATATATATATATATATATATATATATATATATATATATAAATATATATAAAAGTGGATCGTCAGGGAAAGATGGCTAGGGTAGGTTTGTCTGTCTCACTAGGTTTATCTAGGTCTGCTCTACGGTTGTATTGAGTTCTTTTGTTAGTTGTTTACTCGTATCGGGGTTTTTTCTTTAGGCTTCAAACCTGAATCTGTGCGATTTTTTTCGACAGACTTTCATGTTTCTAGCTCTTTCTTTTTTTAAAACTTTTTTTCCCTCGAGATTGATTTGATTATTGGCAAATCAAAATTTCGAGGGTTTTTCGAAACGAGTAAAGTTACCTATATATATATATATATATATAATCACCTGTTACTTACCATCGTCTGAAGAAGCACAGAGTTGCCAAAACCTTAAAGGTATTGTGTAGTGATTGCAGCATGTTTTTGTTCTTATCTATCATAATAAAAATAATAAAAGTAAATTATTTTACTTTTATTGAGCATTTTTAAAGGTAAATGAACAGCGGAATGTTACTTCATCTGTTCTTTCTCTCATTTGTGTGAATATATATATATATATATATATATATATATATATATATATATATATATATATATAGGAGGCACAGTGGAATAATGGATAGCGGCTTGGATTGAGGAATCGGAGAGCCGACTTCAATTCAGTCGAATCCATTACATTCACTTACCTGCTTAGGAATGGTGTGAATCCTCTTCATCTCCTTCTAGCTATGGGTAAATAGCAGGACAGACTGGGCTCAATAGCCTTGAATGGCAACTGGTCTAGGAGAAGGACAACTCTGAATTCAAACCCTGCGGAGGGTCGTTTGGGGACTTTGTGGCACTTAGTGCACCAGCTCTCTGTATTCGGCCCTTCAAAAAGTGTGGATTACCGCGCATGAAACCTTCATCACTATTATCAAATCTCATGTGCTGTTGTCGGGCTGTCGGTTTCCTCGAAGCTGATCTGTTAGACCCTCATACGTCGAATTCGACGGGGAGAGTCGAGTATATATATATATATATATATATATATATATATATATATATATATATATTCAATAGGATCCTCTCATATTCTTTGTATCCTTATGAAAGGAAAAGAGAAAATTACCATGCTGATACATATTCATTCTTAGAAAAAACAACATCCTAATGATGACATTGTTCTAATGTCGAATGTACGCGGTAAAAATGGTTATTATTCAGGCTTGTATCACTTAATCATTATCATGTAAAAAATTCTTAAAATCTAAAAATGTTTTCTAGCTTGAAATAACATGCAATGGGTTGATAAGCCGTAAAAAGAATAAGACAATAAAAAAGCAAGAGTGACACTTATACGCATGGATACAGTTCTACATGATCATGTTTTCTCAGTGAAGAGCAGTCTTTGATAGTTTGCAAGTTAGCACTGAAAACCTCAATCATGAAGGTCTGCAAAGAACGTCAGTTAGAGAGTTAACTGCTACCCATGGCATGTAATCCTAGAGAAGCTATTCCACCCCAAACTATGTTGAGTTTAACCAGCTGTCTTGCTGCTCATGCTAAAACAATTAAAATTATAATTACAAAACTTGTGCAAATTTTAGTATAACAAATATCGTAAAGAAAAACAGGCAAACAATGGCATCGCAAATAAACAACGTTAAAATGGACCTTTAAGTATAATGCATGCGGCCTGTTTTGTCAGTGAGATTTAAAACTTATTTATTGATTTTTTGAACTGTTGCATTACATCCTATGCATCGAACTATCTATTAACCAGAAAAACAAAATAAAACCCGTAATTATCGATAAACCACCACCCGATTCCCTCTTCAATAAGCATTCAAGTGGGTTATGGATCTGATAAACAAGTCGACCACTTAATCAGACAAATCACTTTGACACCTGTTTGATTCAGACATTCATTCATTTTCCTTATTTTGATTATTCCGACTATTGTCCTCATCTTTGTCGACATATATATTACAACATTTCGGCCGTTGTACGATCCGGCCTTCTACAGGTAGCTGGAATGTCGAACTGAACCCTTTATTTCGCTCACTAGGGTAGACTGTTCTAGTGTGTCTTTGAGGATATCTGTGTATGAATTTCTGGGACTTGTAAACTTAATGTCTTCAGCATCCAATTTTTTACCAGTGCTCATGGACACATGGCACAGTGGATAAAGGCGTTAGTTAGATCCAGTGACAGGACCCAAAGAGTGTGAGTTCGATACCCCGTAAAGGCAGTGGTGAAATTACAGAGGGGAATTAACCGGAGATGACTGACATCCATTAAACATGGTATACTAGAACAGTATACCTCAGCAAGCGAAATAAAGGGTTCAGTTCGACATTCCAACCACCTAAAGAAGGTCAGAGCGTACAACGGCCGAAATATTGTAATAAATATGGCGACAGAGATGAGGACAATAATGTAAATAGTATACATAACACCTCATCTCAGAAATATAGACAGATACTCATTCATTTTCTTTCGCCGAATCAGAAGCTATGTGTTGTACATAAAAAATACCTTCTTTCGTAAAGACTTTGGTCTCATCATGAATTATAGTTATATGTTTATCTACAAAAATAGTATTCGACTGAGCTGTCATAGTAAGTTCAACATATTTTTTTTTTACATAAAATTACTTCTGACGTTTCGTGTTATTAATACTTGTTAGGTTAGACATTTTTGTAATATGTTTCATTCATATGAAGGTACACCTGCGTCTGGTTACATTTTATTTTGTTTTTATTTCGTATATTTTGCTTGTGTTATCTCTGATAAACTTTAAACTAATTTTATTCCCTCTGTGACATGTTTGAGGACATCTTTTTAATAAATCTTAAGTACATCAGTTCTTCTTGTTAACAAGTGTTTTCAATTACACGGCTCTATACCTGTTTGGGTGCAATGTGGATACTGGAGGTGTTTACATATCTTCATTATTTCATCCACAATGCTCAGAGAAAAGCATAAAGAATATATAACAAAAAAAGAAGATAATAGAACAATTATTTACATAATAATTTACATTGTTCGGACTGTTGTTCTCATCTTTATTGTTATATTGACGACCTTGGACGAAATAAAGGTTTCTGTTCGAAATTCCGATCCCCTGAAAAAGGCCGGAGCGTACAACGGCAGAAACGACGTGAATATGAAATTAAAGACGAGGAAAACAGTTTCGAACAATGTAAATAATTAACTCATGTCAGAAATACAGACGAACAAAAACAATGATAATAAACTAGATAAAAAGAACACAAAAAAACAGTCATATAATATTACCTACAAACTCCTTAACATCCATTATCCAAAAACAATTTCTCCAATCTTAACAATATCAAACTATTTAAAGATATGTTTCGTCGTACAAAACTTTATAACTGCCATGACAAAAATTAATTTTATTATAACCACTCATGTTAATAAAAAGTAAAAATGAAAAACGGGCAAGCTAACCGGTTACGAACCTCGATCAACAGAGCTAAATCGACGTTAATGAACGGAATTATCTAAAAAAAAAATGAACAAAGTGTATTGGCAAAGAAAAAATGTTTAGATGATAATTAGTTGGAGGCCTAATACAAAATCCTTCTGTTTACACAAAGAAGGCTACAACGATAGAATATAGATGGCCTCGAACACTTTTAAGTGGTATTCGAGTGGGACCTGCTAAGAATGGTAAATGAGTCCACATTAAAACTAACAGCACAATTATGGCTATTTATTAGGTGTTCTGCGTTAGAAAACCCATATGTATTGGACAAAATGTCCGAGGGAGTGTACTTAAAGTTTCGGATTTTCGCTGGAATGTGTTGCTTTATTCTAGCATCCACTCTTTGAATCGTTCTCCCTATGAAGCGTGAACCACAACTACATTTAAAATATCAATATTTATTTAATATCAAAATAATTACAAACACATTTAAAGTTATTATGCCTATGTTCAGAACCAAAATTACCCGTAAAAATAATAAGTCTGAATGCATTGTAAATAATGTTTTTATAAGAGTGCATTGTAAAAAAAAAAGTCTTTTCGCTGCCTCACACTCCTAGTAGCCTCTTACGACTTAGTGGCTTTATTGCCTTCCTTTGAGGAAATTGATTAAAAAAGAAAATATTATACGAATGAAATTTAAAGGGTTTATGATAAAATATCTTGCCGAATGATTTTTTTTTTTTTTTTGTTACAGTTTATCAACATTTTTTGTTTTACTCAGTGTCGACGCATATTTTGGAGTTTAAGAATAATTCCCTTTTGTTTTCGATTGAATATTGCGTTAAAGGCTTCGCGAATATAAAATCCTACTTTTTAACCTATAACTGGTAGAATGAGATATTTGCGTGTAAATGGATTTAACGAACTCGACTGAAATTCGAATTCGGATCCCCCGATTTATCTTTCTGATTGGCATATCTTGAAAAACGTATTATTCGTGATCAGAAAATAAGGCAAAGATTATCCGATTGTAATTACAGAGCCGGCGCGTACTACCCCCGAAAACCCCGATCGGGGGAGCTTTTTTTTGGATCCCTTTCTAGAATCTTTCATTGTATTTGTGTTTTTTATGGCCATTATTGACGTTACATTGTCAGTCAGCAACTTATAATAGGCATCGTGTATCTGCCTGGCCGGTGCAGTTGCGTACTACGCAGAAACACCCGGCGAGGTAGGAGACCCCCAAAACGCTAGTTACAGCAGCATCTTTTTGCTCTCTTGTACTTTTCCATTATTTCTAAAGTTATAATGTCAATCATCAAGTATACTAATTGACAGGGCCGATGCGTACTACCTCGAACCTTCAACAGCGTGGGGGCACCATGCTTGATCGGAAGGGGTTGGCGGAATTGTTTATTTCAGTAGCGCTTATTTTTTATAAATTTTAATTATCTTTCTGAACAGTTCGTTTAAATCAATTAAGAGGGTAATATATCTCGGTAAAATCATTTTTTTATTCCATGATCATCCACTAAGGAAGAGCTCTGATTTTTATTTTTTTACTAAGAGTAATACTAACCAGAAGTCAAACGGCTTGGAATTTAAAATACAATTTCTACTCCCGATTTTTTTACATTTCTAGAAAGATAAAACATAAAAAATGTAAATGTTTAAATATTTCAACACAAGAAGAATTCCGGAAAACTTAAATACTGTTTTAAAAACAATTTTTTCAGACAATCCCGTTGTGTATCTGTATATATTTCTGAGATGACGTATTATATACACTATTCACATCATTCGGACTATTTTCCTCATCTTTGTCACCATATTTAATACACCGTTTCGGCCTTTGTACTTTATTTCGCTCACTGGGGTAGAGTGTTCTAGTTCCACGGGCCATGTCTAATGGATGTCAGTTATCTCCTACTTAATTCCCTCTCCCACTCCTCCCATTATAGGACCCAAGGAGTGTGAGTTCAATACCTGGTTAAGGCGGTGGATAACTTGGAGAGGGAATTAAGCAGGAGATAACTGATATCTGACATCCATTAGACATGGCATGTGGAACTATTTTAGTTCGCCATTTCCTTAAAAAGATTATCTAAAACAGAATTAGAATATTATTTACTTCGGGTAGACTGTTCTAGTTCCACATGTCATGTCTAATTAAACCAACTATACGAAGCCTAGAACGACTCGTGATCAAACATAATATACATTCGTTGTCTTTTATATTTAACAATATATATATATATATATATATATATATATATATATATATATATATATATATATATATATATTATGAAATGGACTTAGTGTGACAATTATTTTAAGATATTTTTCTGTTCATACGTTATTAGTATAGATTCACATATTTAAATAAATGCTCTGTTTATAGAAACATTATTAACTACATTTACCGATGAATGTCTGAGAAAACCATATTAAATTTATGGACATTCAGGCCATTAAATGTCGTTAATATTGTTTATTATAAAAACAGCATCTACTTAAATATTTGTATCTATAAAAATAACGTATAAAGAAATATATATATATATATATATATATATATATATATATATATATATAAAATATATATATATATATATATATATATATATATATATATATATATATATATATACCTTATCCTACATTCAACACATCACATGATAAGATACCAGATGTGTTTGAAACAAAATGGCTATTTTTGTAGTGATTTTATAACATATTGATGCTATTATTTTCGAATAAATAATTATATATATATATATATATATGTATTATATGTATATATATTTATTGTATATATATTATATATATATTATATATATATCTTATTTATTATATATATATATATATCATATATATAATATTTATTATATATATATACTATATATTTTTTATTTTTATATACTATATATTTTATATATATATATTACATATATATTATATACATATTTTACATATATGTGGCATACATACATACACACACACATATATATATATATATATATATATATTTATATTCATACATACATACACATATATAATGAGTAAAAACAATGAAAGGAATGAAAATGTTATTTCGATATGAATCTAATCTTAAGAAAAATTATTTTTTTTATTAAACTTCTTGCATAGTTTCCTGATTTATATGCAATAAAGTCACAGTATTTTTTCTTCATCCCCCCCTTCATCTGAACGACGAATGTTATCTGTTATTATTATCGTTTGAGTCGCACCAATTTTCTGCGTGACATGTTATTCATAGAACAAATAATCGAGGTTAAGTGATTGGTTTTGATCTCGGCTGCGATTAGCCGGCGCAAAGCAGCTTATTTGTTGGGCCATGCATTAAAATTTTCACAAGAGCGCCAGTCTGAAATGTCAATTAATTTGACATCGTTCATTCCTAGATAAATCGTTTACCAGTTTCTCAACAGCACCAGAGGTCGTTATCCTAGTTTGGGGAATGAAAAAGCACAACGATTCAAAGCTTGATCATCTAACTGGGATACAATGCTGGAAATATATATAAACAATATCTTCTCCTCCCATCTGCCGGGTCCCTTTTGAAGGTCATACCTCCCCACAATACCCTTTCTTTTGGAACCTTTGTTATCTCTCAAAAAACCCTGCTCTATACATAGGTTAGTAACCGTTTGAGAATATGTGGTGATGTAATCTTAGACGTGCAGGTGGTGTAAAGAGCACCAGGTCGGAAGAGAAAATCGGAAGGTCAAGTACGAATTCCAGTCAGGTTCGTTAACTTCACTTACTCGAAAATAAACTAGGAAAAGGTACGAATGTAACCCATCTCCCCACAGCTCTGGGTTAAATAGCAAAAACATTGGGTCCTATAGACTTAGTTGGTAACCAGGCGACCGCAGAAAGTAGCGGCTGTCTAATGAGAGAATTCCTCTGCCAAGTGAGTAATGAATCAAAAATAGACCTGATGGCCCATGCTTGAGCCACGCAGGCGCCCAACAGTTTGTTAATACATTAATTACTCATACATATATATATATATATATATATATATATATATATATATATATATATATACAAAGACACGCACACACACACACACACATATATATATATATATATATATATATATATATATATATACAGGCACACTAGCCGAATTACCTGTGCCTTGCTGCATGTTACACATTTGTTTTGTAAGAAAATGATAATTGAATTTACATCATTTTATAATATGTGGAGAAAAAGATGCATTTCCATATGACTCTATGCTCAATGTTATTGCCGATGTGACCCCCATCTTCTGGCTTTCTCCTTCTATATTTTGAACAGGAACCATACTCTTGTTCAAATTTAAATTTCATTTAAATAAAAAAAAGAAAAAAAAATCAGTGGGGATTTGTGTCCTCCACCCAACTGAGGATAATAATGAAATATACTTATCTAAGTACACAAGATGTGAATTCCTTGTTCAAATTTAAATTTAGTTTAAATCAAAGGGAAAAAAAAACATCAGTGGGGTTTTGTGACCCCGAGAAGGTAATAAACCCACTAAGACGCAAAATGTTACTGAGTTTTAAGGACTATGAGAAACTACTATTAAGGAAGAAGAACAATTAAGAGAACAATAAGAGAACAATAATTCAGGAAACAGAAAACACCGATTTTCATTACATTCAATTTTTTGAAGATCGATTATTTTGCTATTTTTCTACTGCCTGGATGGAGAAGATGTAATTTCTGCCTTTTCAAAATGTAAAGAAATTAAAAAAAACAAAAAAACAGAATCAGCTAGAATTTTAATACTTTCATCACTTTTTTTTTCATTATTATTTATATTAATTTATTTCTTTTGGTGCATTAACAGAGCTTTTTAACCCTTTCCTCGGCGTAAACGTGTATATACGTTTTTGCTAAAAGTTTCTTTTTTTCAGACACCGACGAATAAACACGTTCATAACATAAAGTAAAATAAAAATTAAAAAATAAAAACTAGCTACGTACATGTTTATACGTCGATGTGGTTCTTTTTTTGCCCCTTTTGAGGTTGAAACGAGTCTACATAACAACACATTCGTCTGGTAAAGGTGTTAGGCATCGCTCGTGTAATTCAAGATACCTCAGTTTCTCAGTTACTATAGTGAAAACAAATAAAAATATGATCCGAAAATGAAACTTTTTTCATAAACTAATTAACGGGAAGTTGTTAAACGTTTGTAAACGTGCACCTTTTACAGTCACCTAATTTTTTTCCTGTATAGAAAGCTTCATCCAACGGTGCATCCTCTTCTCTTTTGCCTCACTGGCAAAGATGGGCATGCACAACGGAACGCGAGTTAAATACAGAGAGTGAAAAAACAAAAAAACAAAAAAAAAACAAACAAACTTGACTTCCCTTTCAAATATACTGGCTTATTTATTTACGAGACCTACCGATACAGTCTGGGGTTGCTGCTGAGATTAGTGATATTTCTTGCAAATTGCCTGCCACAATTGCTTTTTTTCTCTTGACAGAAAGACGAACTAAATATTCCGCTTGGCCATCGAGTATTCCATTTACATCCGACTCTGCATCTTTCTTTCTTTCCCATTCTCTCCCTTTTATCGCTCTCTAGTCACTTTAAGTTCCAACTCTCACCTACCACACCTCTACTCGTCTCTTCATCATGAAGCGTGGCTTTCTAACGATATTCAGTCACCCCCACCCACGAGGGCGTCATGTGGCACAAGGCCTTTTTAACGTGGGATCTCGGCCAAAAATATGCCCATTGAACCCGTATAAACGGGTTCAGGGTCAGTTTACCTCCCCGACAGAGAATCCGCCCTTCGGCGTAGCCTCCTTCGGGTTCCTCCCCGCCCGAAGGCAGAGAGTTCAACCGATCAGCCGGTCGTGACTTTCTAACTAAATAAATCTACCCGTGAGTCAGCCTTTATAGAGACGACGATCTGAATGTCTTACCTTCCGGACTAGTGTCACTTTAAGCCGGGAGTTTTCATTTATTGATTCATTTACTTTGTTTCTCTTTTCTCTACTCGGAGTTGCGTTGAAGCTATCATTTCACGATATTTGCTAGTGATCGCCAGAAAAATATAAACATAGCTAAAAACGCAGAGCCAATTTGATTTCGTGACTGTACAGAGGAATCTATCGGAAAACCAGTAGAAAAATGGTCGCATTGTTTAGTTCTGTTACTCGTGTCACGTAAGCGCCTAACATAAACATATCCTGGAAGTCCCCATTAAATTTCCGAAACCACAGCACTAAAATGGTAAGATGGAAATCGAGTCAATCATCGATAAAGCCACGTCACTAGACATACAGTATTGACTACCATACTTACAGATCGAACCGATTAAATCGGCTGATAATCGATAACTGATCATATCAGCATTTGCCGATTAATCGGTCATCGGCTTCTTCTTTTGTCTTAATTGTCGGTATTTAATGTTTGTTCATCTTTGTTCATTTCATCCGATAAATATAATTCCTGCTTTAAAATTTTACATTTTTTTTAGAATCATTTCACCCCAAGCAAGGTGTGAATGCCACCAGTATTTAGCTAGGTATAGAGAGGGAAATTGAGAGAAAGAAAAAAAACTGCGTATCGTGAAGAGTGGGGAAATGACAAAAGATGGGACGAGATTCAAGAAGACAGATGGCGATTGACGTTGCATTTAAAGTTTTGAACATTGAGTTCCACAGGTGTGAAGTGTGAAAAAAGAAGCCGTTGGAGTAGAAGAGGCCGGTGCTTTTAGTTTTTTTTTTCAACATTAAACGGGTGGGATCTAGATGCCAATCGCTGAATCCATCTAGTCGGGGCAACAGGGAAAGAAAAGCTCGCCTGAGAAGTTGCCATGAAAATATTTGTAGAACAGACAGAGGGAAGCCACGTCATGTACATTTTGTCATGAACCTCAAGTATTCAATGCAAAGACTAAAAGTAAATTTCTAAATGTGAAAGATGAATTCAGTTACCCAAATGTCCTTGCAGTAGATGTAGCTATTGATTCGATGTCGTCACGCCACTTATCTTAGAAACATATTAAATTAAATTAATATTATGATATATTTGCCAATCTTTATTATTATTTATTAACAATATTATCTGCTACCAGCATGAAGTAACGGTTGGCAGTAGTTAACTATTCTAGTTAGGATATTTCTATTACTCTGAGTGTTTGATCACAATGAATCAAATCTAGTAGTAATAAAGTTTATTAGACATTAAATACCGTAATTTCTCGAAAATAATACGCACTCATGGATAATACGCACCTCAACAAATGAACCAGAAATTAAGAAATATATCTATCCCTATGTATAGTACGCATCTATAAATTTTGTAAAAAAATAATAATTACGAAGACATTTTGTCGACCTTGACATTAAGAATAAAATCGTAACTAAGCGGCTAAAGTAATGTTGAAAATTACCATGCGGTTTTCGTGATAAGTACAACATTTTATTTACCGCCCAAATATGGTCAAAACGTGCGAGTTATAGTGCAAATTTTAAACAAAAAGTAATAGAATTAGCAGAAAGAATAGGAAACAGAGCTGCAGTTAGAGAATATGAGTTGAATGAGGCTAACATACATTTGAAGAGAATGAAGAGGCCGAAGATAATTTTGAACAGGACGAAGATAATATAGCGAATGATAATTTGTTTAATGACAATTTAGATAATGTTTTTATAATAGAAGCGGTGGTGATGATGATGATGATGATGATGATGATGATGACGATGCAAATTAAAATTTCATAAATCGTTATCTTGATATCCTTTTCCGTTGCACCTATGAGGCACGCCACACCGTTTGGAAACCACTGCTCTACGAGAACTCTACAGGGAAATAGACTGAATCATCATTGAATTACCGTAATTTCTCGAAAATAATACGCATTTTTTTACTGTAAATTACAGTGGATATTAGGGGTGCGTATTATAAATCGGTTTAAACAAAAATATTTTTTCGTTATTGATTTATTAAAATACGTACTTGTTCTAAAATAAGAAAGATATTATCTGAATGTTCATTTTAAATCCACCAATAATAATTGTAAAATTTTCTGTCAATAAATTTATGTTTCGCCAAATAAAAAATAAACAAAATAAACAAAAATAAAAATTTATTTTTAAATGCATTTTTTATCACATAAATATATAAAAGAATTTATTTAATTTCTGCTTGAATTTCTGGGATGAATAGTTATCCTTATTTAACTTCGTCTTTGTTGCTATTATCACAACGTTTCGACCATTGTGCTCTACAGTCTTCTTCAGGTGTCAGGTAATTTCAATCTTTACTCTTATTTAATCTAAATTTAATTTTAATTTGATCTGCTTGGGCTTATAAATTTTGTAACTGAGTTCAGTTCCTGGGCTAGGCAGTGAAGTCTCTGTGAAAAAAACAGGGTAAGCAGTAACTAAATAAGAACATGATGAAGTATCCCTTGACCAGTGGTTCCTAAAATGGTGTGGTGTGTCTCATAGGTGCAGTGGAAGAGGATAGCAGGTGAGGTAGAATGATTGAAAGACAATCAAAGATTTAGAAACAGTTTCAAAAAATTCATATACCAAAAATAAATATGATTTCAAAATTTAAAATATTATGGATTACTTGTAATTGCATGCATGAGTCCCAGTATAAATAGTTATAAATAATTATTGAATGATTTTGTCATTGTGATATTTTTGCATTATATCAAGTATTAAGAATATAGTAACTAGGGTCCGCAAATTGGAGGAGAGATTTATCAATGATAATATTCTAACTTCGAATCCGTGGTTATCTTTCTTTAACAATCTCTCTAGACATTATTTGCCGTAGGGCTGCTTGTGCATTTCCAGTTCTGACAAAAAACAAAAAAAGCGAAAGATTCTTTTGTGTTGATGAAGAAATAGGAGTTTGTGTATCTCAAATTAGGCCTAATAGAAAGTAGATTACCCATAAAAAATAAACTCATACCTTTCATTAAATTTGTGTACTTTATTCATACTATAAGTTATTTGTGTTATATATTATATTTAACGCTTTATTAGTTGTTTTTTTTATTTTAAATGTACTTTTTATCACATAATAAAGGGTGTTCCAAAAACTTGGACCTATTTTAAATGTGAATTAAGTTTAAGCGTCTAATGATTTTTTTTCTTTTACTTTCAGATTTAACAATTGAAAGATTTGCCAATTTCAACCATGGAAAGATTAACAATCAAACTACGGGTTAAAGTTATCGAAGCCTATTACGAAAATGGACGTTCAAACGAAAATGCATTTCGGGCATTTCGCGATATTTTGGTCAACATAATCGACCAGCAGAGAATGCAATTGGTAACGATGTAACATTGTTGTGGACAGGTTCAATACCTACGCACGATGACGAATAGAAATGTCGTGATTTTCGGCCACATTCACGTGTATTACAGCAATGCCTTCAGCTGAACGGCGTAAACGAGCACGCAGTGGTGTTTTCACATCGGTCACAGACGCAGTGTGTTTGAATTTGCGAACAATTTTCACAGTTGCACTCTTCAAACTTTAATACGTTTTTTGTTAATCTTTCCATGGTTGAAATTGTTAAAGAAATAAGTAGTTGAATCTGAATGAAAAAGAAAAAAAAAATCTTTAGGCGCTTAAACTTAATTCACATTTAAAATCGGTCCAAGTTTTTGGAACACCCTTTATTATGTGATAAAAAGTATATTGAAATTTAAAAAAAACTACTAAAGCGTTAAATATAATATAAAACACAAATAACTTATAATATAAATAAAGTACACAAATTTAATGAAAGGTATGAGTTTATTTTTGAAGAACTTTCTATTAGGCCTAATTAGTATTTATCAATCCACCCACGAGGATAGAATGTGGCACAAGGCCGGTTTAATGTGGGTATCCTCGAGCCCGTATGCTCGGCTAAAAATATAGCCTTTTTTGAACCCGCCTTGACGGATTCAGGCCCTGTCTACCTCCCCCGAACCAAACCTTGCCCTTCGGCAAAGCTTCGTTCGGGTTCCTCTCTGCTAATGCAGAGAGTTCGACAGACGCCGACTCGGAAGCTCACAAAGGCAGCGTACTACACTTTGATCATAGTGTCCGGGCCGAGCAGCTTAAAATTAGGCCTAATTAGAGATACACGAAAACCTGTTTCCTCATCAACACAAAAGAGTCTTTCGCTTTTTGGGGTTTTGTCAGAACTGAGAATGCACAAGCAGCCCTACGGCTAAAAAGTTATTAGAACACCATTTCTTTGATGAGACGCGAATAAAATTTTCATTCCGAAAATGAGACCCAGACAGAAAAAGTTTGGGAACCACTTCCCTGGAATATAAATCAACAGTTACACTACACTAGGCGTTGATTTTTTTTTTTAATTTCCTTAGCAAGTAAGTTTACACAGGGTGGATTAAATAGCCCCACCCACATACAGAGCTAGTTTTGAATTTAGAATTATTTTCTGAAAAAGGTAACGTACCAACGCTAGATTAATTTACCCTGCTATTCAATATATACCTGGGAGGAGAAGGGCTACTTTTGTACCTTCCCAAGTGTATTTACGCGAAAATGAACACGCCGCTTCCGTTTGGGATTTGAACGCCACACGTCAGTCCCACTTTTCGAGACGATGATAACGACGCGGCCCAATCATCCTGAACATAATCACCGCTACAATCAGAGAATTAATAGACGAAGAGAAAATGAAAAATAAAATATTAAGGCTTTATGTTGAAGACGTACAAAACTGAGAATAGACATCGCGACAAATTAAAATCCATTCCTCCCACTTCGACGACCACTGCACCTTTCGCTTCGCCCACATGAAGAATATCGCTGTAGATTGGTTTCTGAAATTGTCGGACATATATTCTGTCTGGTAGTGTCAGACAAACTAGGTCTTCTTCTTTTGTGCTGAGACCGTTTTGAAAGATAATACATTCCGGGATTTCAGTTCAGCTAAATTAATCGTTACATCAGTTTCTCGCCAGTGAATCCATTTGAAACCTTGCGTAAACAGTAAGAAAAATCATTCTTCAAAACATAGAAACTCACACTAACAAATTCTGCCATTGAAGAATTATACTATTTCTTCTATTTTTTTTAAGCTTTTCAACCCAAGCAAGGCGGGAGTGCCACTAGCAAGCAACAGAGTGTGAGCAACAGTAAACAGGTGTGAAAGAGGAAAGGATGAAGAGAAAAACATTGAATGAAGGCATCTGGAGATGTCAATTGAATTGCATCCGAATAGTTGAAGATTATAGCTATCAGCTATGTGTCGTGTCGCTTTAGGACGTTGGCGATCATTACTCTCCACAATTTCCTGCGCTTTGTATCCCGTAATAACTTTTGTTTTGTTGCCAACGGGCATTTCAAACACTTAGCTTTCTTCTTTCTTTCCTTGAAAATGGCCAACGATTATCGAAACTTTAGAAACAATTCATGCAGAATTCCTTACCGTTCTCAAATCGGCATCAGACGACACATTTCACACCAGGAGAAGCTCGCCAAAATACCTTACAAGTATTCTTTGTCCGTTCATAAAGAAAAAAAAAATTATTCTTCTTCTCTGATGCCGTATCCCATCAGGACGTTGGCGATCATGGCTCTCCACAGTTTCCTGTCATTTGTCGCTCTTAATAACTTTTGCCATTTTCCCATCTCTCCTCAAACCTGCTTCTCAATCCATTCGCTCAAACTCTCTATGTAAGCCGTGCGATGCTTTTCTCTGGCCGTCGTACGTTCAATCTGACTTGTGAGTATAATATTTTCCAAGCCTTTTTTCCTCATGTGCCACAAAAATTTCAACTGTCTCTCACTAATGTTAAGCATAAGTGTCCTTTCATTATCCTTGTTCAGGGAATGAAAACGGACAACGATTTAATGCCTAATTCTCTTAGAGAGAAGGCATTCATTACTTCAGGACGTTGGGGATATGGCTTTTCTCAATTTCCTTTCAATTGTAGCTTTTTTTTTATCGCCCCTAAAACTTGTTGTGTCATCTTTTTACACATGCTCGCCAGGTAGGTTATACGATATTTCCTTCTGTCCCGCTTTCATTCAATCTGCCCTGTGAGTATCACATTCTCCATGTTTTTTTTCTCAGTATGTGCGCTAGTAATTTAAAATATTCCTTTCTGATATTAAGTATAAGCGTCATTTTTATTCTATTTTCTGTAAGCTAAGACATTGTCGACAAGTTAGATGCTATTTCTCGGCATCCTTCTGCGAAAGCATATTTCTCTTACTTCAAGTCACTTCCTCATCTGTGAGGAGATTTTTCCTATCAAATAGAAGAACTGATACTCAATAAATGTTCATTACTCTTTTCTTTGTTTCCGAAGAAATACATATTATTAAAAAGACAAATAAACAAAACAAAAAAAAAAAAAACGTCAAAGCGACTTGAATAAGAAGTTAGAAATTGCTACGTTAAATGAAATGCCCATTGCATCATTTAAAACATCTTCCCTAATGTATAAAATATATGTTTATTAAATTGGTTTTTAAATTACATAATATAGCACTTAATGGAAAACGTAATGTATTCGAAGAGAAATAATAAAATTAAACAACCATATTAATGGAGTGGGTTTAACAGTACTATATAATTTAAATAATAAAACAAGAAATTAATTTTGATATTTATAACAATTGGTTTACCATTTGTTTTAAGAATATAACTCATTCGAAGTAATATTATTTTAGGTGTGTTCTTTAACAAATGATTTCTTTCTGGCTAAATTCCTGGGATGGAGAGATTCCATTATTTAAACTATTTACATATGGACTATTTCAATTCTAGTCGGGCTCTTTATATTCATAAGCGCAAATGCCCTTGGGAAAAGTATGCATCCATTTTTCATTATATCTATGAGTTAAATTGTAGGACGTGTGGCAAAAAATCGTTATTATCTCATAAAAATACTTACAATCTCAAAAACATGCTCCGGTTTTAAATAACCTGCAAAAGGTTGACAAGCCGTAAAAAAGGAATCAATCAATCAAAACAATCTTTCAAAATGCTCTGTATTAAGAGTTAGCATGTTAGTATATTAGGCATGGTGGAGTAATGGAGGAGGCCCGGTAAAGGAATGGAGGAGGTACGGTGGAGTAATGGAGGAGGCACGGTGGAGTAATGGAGGAGGCCCGGTGGAGTAATGGGGGAAGCACGGTGGGGTAATGGAGGAGGCCCGGTGGAGTAATGGAGGAGGCACGGTGGGTTAATGGAGGAGGCCCGGTGAAGTAATGGAGGAGGCACGGTGAAGTAATGGAGGATGCCCGGTGGAGTAATGGAGGAGGCACGGTGGGTTAATGGAGGAGGCCCGGTGAAGTAATGGAGGAGGCACGGTGAAGTAATGGAGGATGCCCGGTGGAGTAATAGAGGAGGTATGGTGGAGTAATGGAGGAAGCCCAGTGGAGTAATGGAGGAAGCCCGGTGAAGTAATGGAGAAGTCCCGGTGGAGTAATGAGGGAGGCACGGTGGGATAATGGAGGAGACATGTTGGAGAAATACATAGTCTTGGATTGAGGAATCGGAGAGCCGAATTCCAGTCAGATCCATTAAATGATTATGTGCGATTACCCTTGGGAAATGTATGGATCCTCTTCTTTTTCATCAGTTATGGGTAAATAGCAGGACAGACTGGGTTCAGTAACCTTTGATGGCAAACCGGTCTAGGAGAAAAAAAAACACTGAATTCAAAATGGCCTGGACAGGGTTAGGCTCCATCTTGCTTTCTTACTGTAGCTGTAGTACACATGGTGCCCCTATGGATCCCGGGATAAAAAAAATGTTAGTCGTAATAAAAAATTATTTATTGATTTATGCATGTGTATACTCTGAGTTGAGCGAAGCCATATCCACCCTTTATGAGATCTGATCGAAATCTTACCATCAAGTTTCCTTCTACTTTTAAAAGAAAAAATTCCCTTCACGCAAGGCGATAATGCCACTAAGACCCAAGGAGTTAATGAGAGTGAAAGAATAGACTTTAGTGAGGAGGAAGGACAATAAAAGCACAACTTTTAGAAAGACATAAGATGGCGACTGACGTTGCATTTAAATTGTTGAAGATTGTAGGTCATAAGAAACCAAGAAACCGAAAGTGAGTTCCACAGGCAGGAAGTGTAAGAAAAAAAAACGATCAGGCTTGCTAAGCTTTGCTTATTTTTGGAATCACAACATTTTGGCCGGTGTATCTCACTCTCTAACAATAGCCTAGTAGATTAAAACGCCGGTTCGTAAATATGCTGACTTTCTTATTATGTTTAAGCCTTGAGTCAGGCAGTGTGCGCTTGGACTTAGCGTAAACGGTTGATCAGTACTAAAATTAAAAACCTGAGAAGATATCCCTAGACAACGGCCGTGTACCGAGATCAAGCGACGTCCTTAGATGAAATAAAGGGTTCAGTTTATAATTCCCTGTAGGTTACCCGAGTAGATATGTACCTGATGAAGGCCGAGACGTCATGATAACGAAAAACAAAACAAAAAAACATGAGGACAATAATCCGGATATGAATAGTGTAAACGTAAAACCTTGCATTTTTAAAAAAAAAAAAAAATTCTGTTATTGTTCTTCCTTCTGGTACTAGCCCGTCTTGCACGCGTGCGTAACTCAGACAGCCAGATAAACGCTGTACGGCAAGTAAAAATCTGAAGACAAACACTATCATCAACAGGTTTACTAATAGACAAAAGGGTGAAACTAAAAAATATATCCACGCAAATTTGAGAAATTTTCTGAATAACGAATAAATAAAGAAGTAAAAAAGGAATATGATAAAAGTAGCCGGAGTCTGAATATAGCAGTAAAACCGTGGGTCTAAATGTGTATGGGAGGTAGCATAGTTATATATATGCTTACATGAATATGTATAAAGTTTAAAATTGACAATTTCTTAGAGAAGAATAAAGTTACGTGATATTATAGTAGTATCAACATTCAGCACGTGATGAAATGGCTTCTTCATGGAGAGATACAACAGTAAAATGAATGCAAACGAATGTGGAACACATTTTCAAATATTTTATGATAGTAAAGGAAATCAATGCAGAGAAAGATTTTAATAGGTATATGCCGGCGATGCTATCATACCGGGTAGATTTTGAAGGATAAAAATGTATAGGAACCGTCTGCTTTGTTCCTGTGTTTATTGTGACATTTCCGGTAATTATTCCGGGCTAGACATGAATCTTCAATCATCCCTGTGTGTATCAAATTTTCCAAACCATGTGTTTTCATAATATGCCTCGGTAATTTCAATTGTCTCTTCCTGATGTTAAATATAAGTGTTCTAACTTTCTCTAAAATTTCGTCGTTGGTCACATGTTCAGTTGTCTGAGCCCCTTTCTGTAGCACCACATTTCTGTTGCTTGGCGTGACATCTTCATCTTTTAGGAGATTATCCAGTATTCAATACCATATAGGTAGCCTGATATTGCGTAACAGTTCAGTACTTTTTTCTTTGTTTAAATTGTGGAAAATATATTTCACCATCCCAATGAGTCTGTTAAGACGCTTCTCAAACATTTAGATATTTGAACTAGTTTGATTTTGGTGTCCCCAATTTAAAATTTGCATGTTGATCTTTTCCCTTTGCTAAGAACAACCTCTATAGACCTTCTTTGCCGTAGGGCTGCTTTCGCCTTTTCAGTTCTGACACCCCCCAAAAAAAAAAACAAAAAGCGAAAGACTTCTCTGTGTTGATGAGGAAACGGGAGTACGTTTATCTCAGATTAGGCCTAATAGAAAGGAGATTATCCGTCAAAAATAAATTCATATCTTTCATTAAATTTGTGTACTTTATACATATTATAAGTTATTTGCGTTATATATTATCTTTTAGGCACTATTTTTTTAATTTTAAATGTATTTTTATCACATAATAAATGGAGTTCCAATAACTTGGACCGATTTTAAATGTGAATTAAGTTTAAGCGTCTAATGATTTTTTTCTTTTTCTTTCAGATTTAACAATTGAAGTATTTTCCAATTTCAACCATGGAAAGATTAACAATCAAACAACGTGTTAAAGTTATCGAAGCCTATTACGAAAATGGACGTTCAAACAGAAATGCAATTCGGGCATTTCGCGATATTTTGGTCAACATAATCGTCCAGCCATGAATGCAATTGGAAATGATGTAACTTTGTTGTAGAAAACATTCTGTCTTTTAGCAATTGATAACTGATTTCCTTCTAATGGCTTGGTGATAATTTCTGTTTTTAAAGATGGATCCTAAATCCTACATTTTGGAACACTTGTTGAGTGACGCAGCTTTGATTCCTAATACTAAATTAAACCCCCTCAGTTCTTTTTTTTCGCATCATGGCGGATGGAGATGTGTTACAAGATGGTCGAATTCTGTCGTTGTTCCCGATTGAAAATCACGATTTTTTATAATATTTTTTTCCAGGAAAAATTGCATCATTTAATATTCCCACTCAATCGTAACTTCATTCACGTGTTCTATCAGGGAGTGGTAGATCATGACTCTCAACACCTTACTTTCCTTTGTATCTCAAAGCAAGGTTTGGCTCGTTGCCACTCCCATTTGTCCCCGCTCTGCAGAAACTTAGAAACGTAACTTGTTTTTTCCTCTACCACATTTTACTACAGCATCTCTTGAAAGTGATCAATGTACCAATCCAAATTTCATTATAAAGAGTTCTAAAATATTCAACTGTATCTTTCTGCTACGTAATTAAAAGGGTCATTTTCGTTCCTCTTTCCCTCATTACTCACGTCTTCTGTACGTTGCATTCTCAGCATCCAGCTGTAGAACTACATTTCTGCTGCCTATGAGATATGACAGAGCATACTTGTAAGAACTTGTATTTCATTGTAACGAATTTTTTTCCTGTCTCCCCAAATCTTTGCTTATTTTCTGGAAGGCAACTTCGCTATTTCGATGTTCTTTTAGACTTCTTTATCACATTTCCAGTGGAAACATTTCCATATTGGCCCGGATGAAACTATCATTCGACTAAATCTCATTCTTCACATGCTCTGTTTTATTATTATATTATATTTAATCCTGTTCATATGTATGTATGTATGTATATATGTATCTGTCAATTCATTTTCGTCCATATCTTTGTTTCTCTCTATCTTTATATATATATATATATATATATATATATATATATATATATATAATATCAATAAAGATCAATTTCTGTTCATATCCATCTATCTTTCTATCTGTCACATTCTGGTTGCATTCCGTTCTATTTATCTATAGCTATAGATTCCATTCTGTTCCTTTAGATCTATCTATTCAATTCTTTTCATTATCTATCTATCTATCTATCTATCTATCTATCTATCTATCTATCTATCTATCTATCTATCTATCTATCTATAGCTACAGATTTCTTTCCGTTCATTTCGATCTATTTATTCAATTCTGTTCATTATCTCTCTCTCTCTTTGTCTCACTCTCTCTCTCTCTCTCTCTCTCTATATATATATATATATATATATATATATATATATAAACCAATTTATGTTCATATCTAACTATCTATCTATCCCATTCCAGTTGTGTTCCGTTGCATTTATTTATAGTTATAGATTCCATTCTGTTCCTTTAGATCTATCTATTCAATTCTTTTCATTATCTATCTATCTATCTATCTATCTATCTATCTATCTATAGCTACAGATTTCTTTCTGTTCATTTCGATCTATTTATTCAATTCTGTTCATTATCTCTCTCTCTCTCTTTCTCTCTCTCTCTCTCTCTCTCTCTCTCTATATATATATATATATATATATATATATATATATAAACCAATTTATGCTCATATCTAACTATCTGTCTATCTATCCCATTCCAGTTGTGTTCTGTTGCATTTATTTATAGTTATAGATTTCCTTCTGTTCTTTAGATCTCTCTATTCAATTCTGTTCATTATCTATCTATCTATCTATCTATCTATCTATCTATCTATCTATCTATCTATCTATCTATCCTGTTCCTACTCCATATATATATATATATATATATATATATATATATATATGCTGATTCAATTCACAACGGTAAAAAAAGAAACATGTTATATAAAGAACGCATCCAGACGCCGCATGTATTTTAAATGAAAGTAGATTTTCTGTGAAGTCGTTTTTTTCAAAATTCGTTTGTAATTTTTCAAATGCAGAAAAAATTCAGATACAAAATGGCAGATACCAATAAAATGCCTTCCTGTCTGGAAATGAATTTTTTATGTCGTCAACAAAACACGAAGAGAAATTTTATTTTTTAGTTCTTCGTAATTGTCCTATAGTAAAATATATAAGCCAGCTCTTTGCATCTAAATGATTCTCAGATAACTCTAAAAATAGATACAGGCACATCAGTGTCTTCTTATATTCGGATATTGATCTATTTTGTTTTGTTTTTGTCCGGCTTTGGGCGTGTATTTTTATCTATTAAAATCTAGACGTAGCGTTCAGGGGAATTGTTTAAAAATAATACACTTAAAGGACACTGAAGTCGTCCTTTAAGCTCGATTTCATTTTTATAGAATATGATGCATTTTTATAAATTTGGAAATAAAAATAAAATCTTTAGAATTATCCTGTCGGTCGAAAATTATTTGCATAAGGGCAGAAAATGAATTCAGTAATATTTGTCCTCCTATGCGACATAGAATACTAGACAATCTTCTCAAAGATGAAGAGGTGATTTGAAGAAACAGAAATCTATTTTTTATTACAGTAAGGTTCACCCTGTACAAGACACGGGGGCCACTCGATGTAGAAGATTACGTCAAAGAGTATTTTATATGGATAGGAACGGAAGATAACGGTTGACTCTAGACTTGAACATGTTAAGATTGTAATGATCGGGGAAATATCGTCTTGGGAGTCTGTTTCATAGGGAAATAATTTACGGAAAGAAGCTTTTTGAGTGGATCTTCTCGCCGATGTAATATGGAGGAAATGGTGGTGTTTTGCTACTATGTAAGCGCCATGGCGGGTCCTATTGCTATTTTTGCTGTTATTATTGCTTTTCTCTGGTACTCATTATTCCTTGTTCCCATATTGTATTCATTTCTATGCTTGGTCGGCTCAGGAGATTTTTGTGGCCTAGCATATCTGCTGATTCCTTAAGTTTACGAATTTGGTGTTCTCTGTCCATGATCTCAACCTGATCCCACAGAGGGCAGTGATCTCTCTTCTCTCACCATATGTGATCAGCCACGCCTGATTTTTCCACTTCCCTTCGTGTTACAGCTTTCTGGTCTTCTTGAAGCCTTACCTTAATGGGGCGGCCTGTATCCCCTTTATATTTCTTTCCGAAGCTGCACGGGATACCGTACACACAGTTTTTAGACATGTTCTCCTCTATGGGGGGGGGGGTCTTACTCGATAATAACAGCAAAAATTGCATTATGAGCTCTCGTAAAAACATGTAAGGATAACAGCAAAAAATTGCAATATGAGCACTGGTGAAAAATATTTGCTGATAACTGATAACCGCCATCCATTAAACATGGCCAGTGAGCGAAATAAAGGGTTCAGTTCGACATTCCAACTCATAGTTATTAGCGTACAATGTAATAAATACGTCGACGAAGTTTGTATAATGTAAATAGTGCACATACTACCTCATCTCAGAAATATTGACAGATACCAGGAGATGCAGTTCTGCAGAAGGATGCTGGGGACAGAACATTTGAGCAACGAGGAAATTCTAAAGAAAATCGAAACAAAAATGAAACATCAGGAAGTCTCAGTTAACATTTCTAGCGCACATAACGAGCATTGAGGGCTTGGAAAATCTGATACTCACAGGGTAGATGAAAACAACGTAATTGGTAATTGGATGGTGGAATATGGTTTCGAGAATAACGAGTTGATGATATTTCTTAAGAGCTATAACAGGAAATTGTGGAGAGCTATGATCGCTTATTTCTTTCATGGGCACGATTGGCGGACTCGATCTTAGCAACATAAGATATGTAGTTGATAGAATTTTGGTAGCAGTCAGAGGAAGGCGATAAGAGGAAATCCTGCAGAAGTAAGTTACAAGAAAAATAACATCAAAAGAAAAAGCTCCAAAATTCTTTTAGGAAACTGGAATCATTGAAATCTTGGAAAGAAAGCAAAAATAAATAAATAAATAAATAAAAAGATAAAATATAAAAATCTAGGAAGTATTTTAAAATAATGATGTAAAAAAGCAATACAGAATCCGAAGTCACGGGGAGAATCGTAAAAGATGCCATCCAAAAGCTAAGCAAATAATTAAGAAGCAGACAAAAATCGATAGAAACAAAGAAAAAATTACTGGAATGATATGTAATATCCTATACGGCAGTGAAAGCTGGACAGTTCCCTCACAGATAAAGCTGAGGCAACAGACATGCGATGTTACAGAAGGTTGTTACGCATACGATGAAGGGAATCTATATGTAAGGAGGAAGTTTAAAGGAAAATGGACAGAAGAAGGAATCTTATATCTAGAATCAGAATACGACAGTTGAAATTTCTAGGTCAAATAATGAGGAAAGAGGTTTTAGAAAATTTGACACTCACAGGATATACTGAAGGCAAGTGGAATAGAGGAAATCAGAGAATACCTACCTACTAGCTTATACAATGGTTGACACAACATGGAGGAGGTACGATAGCAAAAAGACAAATTTTACTAAGAGATAAAAAGGACAGATAGTTATGATCGTCCAGATCCTAAAGGAACATGTCGTATGCCAGAAGAAGTAAGAGGTAAATCGAAAACAAAAATGAAATTGCTAATCTCAAGAAACAAATATCTTTGAAAATCAGAGCTGTCTTAGTCTAGCTGCCAGTCAAAGAGAAATATTCCAGATAACATTGTTATGAACCCAGCAAGCGGTATAGGCTATAAAGCGTATTGTGAGTTTAAAACTCGAGTAACAAATCGGACTAACCTTTGACTTGAGTTAACGTTTTTTTTTCCTTTCTTTTTTACCTTTGCCTAGGTAATCTATGAGTTGAGCACTTTTCTGTGAAAGTAGGTGTTTGCCTTTATGCCATTTTCTCTTATTCAAGGTGTTAGGACTTTTAGCAAATTATCTATTGGTATCTAGCCACCCCCACGAGGGTTGCATGTGGCACAAGGCTGAGTTTAACGTGCGTTTCCCGAGCCCGTAGTCTTGGCCAAAAAATGCCCGTAGAACGCGTATAAACGGGATCGGGTTGGTCAACCTCCCCGAACGAGACTCTGCCCTTCGTCGGAGCCTCGTCCGGGTTCCTCTCTGCTCAACTCGATTCAAATTATCTATTGGTTGCATCAATGTTGTTATTTTTTTTCTTTAATATATACATATACATACACACATACATACATACATACATACATATATATATATATATATATATATATATATATATATATATAGAAAAATAATTTTAAGGTAAGGTGTGCTATATTTGTGGTATAAAGTGCTCAATATCAGAGACAGAGTGTATGTAAATATAAAAGTGAACATTGAAAGCAACACGCAGGGCGACAGGCTGTTTCATGCTAGACACAATCGCCAGGCGGCCTGACGATTGCGTCTAGCATGAGACCGCCTTTCACCTGTAAGTGTTGACTTCGATTTTCACATTGATATATATATATATATATATATATATATATATATATATATATATATATAGTTCCTATTCATTTCATGGTGGAAGATCTTATCCATTACACGGATAGAATACAGTCAAAACTGCGTATTCTGCTTGTGGCGAATTAGAATTCTGGCTTGAATATATTTTCCATTCAGTGTGTGTAATACAAAAAATATCAACATTATTTAGATGTATTTGTGAAATATTAATAGTTTCAAGTCAGTTGCAAACAAAAATGTAAAGAAACTGTACAGAGCATACACTATTATTGGAGATTGGGTATTACATAATGGCTGAGCACCTCAGTATTTGTTTTCATGTAGAGGGTGGGGCAAAAGGAGGCTTACCCTTAGCAGGTAGGCACTTTACATTTTGTAAAAATATTTTATTACATTTGTTATAAAATCATATTTGTTCAAGACTGTTTATGTACATTTGTTTAACACTTATATGTTTTAAGTAGAGTTTAATCTGTTAAGTGCACAAAATGTCCTCCTTCAATATTGTAACATTCTTCAAACCTCTCCAGAACACTATGACACAAAGCACAACAAATCTGGATCCATATCAATTTCACTAAATGATGTACTCTTTAACTTCATCCGCTGCGTGAGGATTTCTCTTATAAACCTTGTTCTTTACTACATCCCTGCAAAAAGAAATCGGTTGGTGTTAGGTCAGGTGAACTTTGTGATCATTCAATGCTGTCCTTTCTTCCGAACCAATGCTGTTGAAAGGTTTGGTTAAGGTAGCTTAATAAGATTTCCAAAACGTGAATAAGGGATATGTAATACAGGTTTGAATAATGATTTGGACAAATTCGATCTAAAATAGATCGAATTTTAAACAACTGTAAGCCTACTATAAGACCACCCTATATATATATATATATATATACATATATATATATATATATATATATATATATAACAATAAAAAAATATTAAAAAAATAAAAAACCTTCAGACACACTGGGTTGTAGATTAATATTCTTTCGTTTTTATTTCATTTAGATTCCTCAACTAGTTTCGGCCAAAATGGCCATCATCGGGAGAAGAAATTATTCTGCTTGCTGGTAGCAGAAAAAAATATATATATATATATATATATATATATATATATATATATATATATACAGACCAAAATAAATCTCTACAGAACTAATTTTCTTATCATAGACGGACCGAAACTACAGCTCTGTGAATAAGACCTTCTATCGAATGCCGATCTCTCTGCAAGAAAATGCTTATCTATTTCAAAAGAAAAAAAGTCACACATAGTCTGATACCTCCTATTCGTTTTGTTGTTTTTTGATAAGGAAATTCTTCACTTGATGCGATAATGGTTTATGCATTGTTTCGTTCCGCGGTTCTTTCCCTTTTCTCGGCATTTAAAAAAAGAATATCATTTGATTTGTCGCGACGGGTTATTTTGGTTACCAATTTGATTTTCTTTAGGGAGAGTTGTTTTATATTTTTTTATGGTTTTTCTTCAGGTGGCTTATTCTTCTTAAGAGCTGTTGAATTTTTCTTGGAACAATCATCGACGTTAAAGAATCATCAGATATTCAATATTCTCTATCATTTATATATATATATATATATATATATATATATACCTATTTAATTATATGTGTGTGAAAAGTGCATATAAATATAAATAAATATATATATGTATAATTATTTATATATTATATGCGTGGTACTTATTAGAAAGCGCTCAATATCAGAGATAGAGTTATTATATTTGGTTGGACCCTGTGATTTGTGACCCTGGGTTTCACGCGTGAAACCCAGGGTCACAAACTCACATCTATCCAATCAAATATATATATATATATATATATATATATATATATATATATATATATATATATATATATATATATATATATATCTATATATAATCATATATATATATATATATATATATATATATATATATATATATATAATCATACATATATAATCATATATATGCATATATATATATTCATGTATATATAATCATATATATACATATATATATATTTATATTCATATATTTATATATATATTTTATATTCGTGTATATATATATATATATATATATATATATATATATATATATATATATATATATATATATATATAAACAAATGCTTAGAGGTACAATATCTGTATACTGTTTTAAAACCAAGGAATTTGTTAATGGTAATAGTCCCTAAGGCCCTGTCGTCCAACATCTCATCAGGAGAAAATCGTTGGAAAAATTGATAAATTAAACGAAAAGAACAACAACGAAAATGAAGAGCCAAAAAAAACACGAGGAAACACGCTAAAATCAATAACATATAAATATATATACTTATAAAGTAGAGAGGGGAAATCGCGTGTAAATAATTTGCGAGGGACAGTTAAAATAAAATATCCCCCAACAAATTAAAGGGCTTCACAAAATCTTTCTGCCGGCAAAGAGAAGGTTTCCGTAATCCTATACAAATTGATTCCAAAATCCTCAAATGATTGTTGTTCAGCGATGTGAATAATTTTGAACCACTCTTTAGTATACGACTTGGCACAGGCTATATTCTCTACTAGGTGTTGAGCAATAGCCGATTCCATATTTGTAGAGGGAAGATAACATGTGTTATCTATTTTACCATGTCGTATTTTAGAAGGTACTTGTTGATTAATTCTTGTTTCGAAATGCAAGGTTATATGCCCTACATAACCAGCAGCGCACTGGCAATTAAATTCTTATACCAAATTACTTAAGTTGATGTAGGGCAAATCATCCTTGCGAAACGACAGAAACGCAAACCTAGTCCGAAAAATACAACGTAGAGCAACAGAGAAAATAAACAGAAATCGACTTGATAACTTGCTTAACTAACCTTTGGCCTTTATCCCCAATCCGAGGAAACTTCAACTAAACAGGATATTTAGAAGGCCCCTGGATTTTAAGAAAATGAAATTCCCTAGTCTTCTTATTAATAATATAATTAATAAGGGCTTCAAGATAGCCATTACTAATGAAAATCTCCCTAATATTCTCAAATTCAGAGTCCAGTCTAATAGGAGAACACATTTTGAGCGCCCTGTACACAAAGGTTTTAATAAGATTAATTTTTCCTTGCGTAAGGTTTTATCCTTCACTATGGAAGTGGAGAAGGACAATTGTTTGCCTTTTTTGGATGTTGTTGAGCGTAGCAGAGGTGGGGGGGTTCTTACAATTATTTATCGTAAACCTACCTTTACTGGCCTATTTATGAATTGGTGTGCGTTTGCACCTACATCAAGGAAAATTAATCTTATTAAAACCTTAAGTCTTTAATTTGTTGGGGGATATTTTAACTGTCCCTCGCTAATTATTTACACGCGAATTCCCCTCCCCTCATTACAAGTATATATACTTCTATGCTATTGATTTAAGCGTGTTTCCCCCCCTTTTTTTTGCTCTTCATTTTCGTTGTTGTTCTTTTCGTTTAATTTATCAATTCTTCCAACGATTTTCTCCTGATGAGATGTTGGACGAAAGGGATTATTACCATTAATAAATTCCTTGTTTTTTAAAACATATATATATATATATATACATACATACATACATACATACATACATACATACATATATATATATATATATATATATATATATATATATATATATATATAATGAATGTCCATGAATTTAATATGGTATTTCTCAGACATTCAGATCGGTAAATGTAGTTAATACTGTTTCTATAAATAGAGCATTTACTTAAATATGTGTATCTGTACTAATAACGTATGAACAGAAAATATATTAAAATTATTGTCACACTTAGTCCATTTCAGAATGTATATATATATATATATATATATATATATATATATATATATATATATATATATATAGGTATAAGATGCCAATTGTAAAAAAAAATCTTTATTTTGTTCCAGTTGTCATCTTATACCAATTTGTCTTTTCCACAGAATTTATCAAGGAATTTAACAATATATACATATATACATATATAAATATAAAAGTCAACACTTAGAGGCGACAGTCTGTTTCATGCTAGATGAAATCGTCAGGCCATGTTACACACGCTCTATCTCTGATATTGAGCACTTTATCCTATAAATATAGCACATCTTAAGACTATATTTCTTCTTATATACATATATATACGTGTGTGTGTGTGTTTGTGTGTGTGTGTGTTTGTGTGTGTGTTTGTGCGTGTGTGTGTGTGTGTATGTGAGTTTATGGGTGTGTGTGTTTGTGTGTGTGTTTATTTAGGCAGTTAATATTTATTATTGGTCAGAGTTACAATAAATTTGTCTTCGCAGCTCAACCCTGACGATGATCTCGGATAAGATCGAAAGTACTTGGGTTAACAAAAACTACGGAGCCTTCCTTGATGAATTTCAACAAGAAGTTAATTATGTAACAAGAAAAGATTATTATAAGAAGAAATAGAGATAGTATGCCTATATTATTCAATAAGATATGCTTGAATATATATATATATATATATATATATCTATATATATATATATATATATATATATATATATATATATATATATATATATATAAACTTTTTTCCATTTTTAATATTTTATATATATATATATATATATATATATATATATATATATATATATATATATATATATATCCTTTTGATTTACATTAAATTTAAATTTGAAGAAGGGAATGACTCTTAGGGTACTTAGATAAGTATATTTCGGGGATACAACCCCGCCTCCTCTGATGTTTTTATTCTTTTGATTTAAATTTGAACAAGGAAATGACTCATATCCAAAATGTAGGAGGAAGGCCAGAAGATATAGATCACATCAGTAAGATCAAAATGATACAATTTGAACGTC
The DNA here is from genome assembly GCA_903632075.3 of Acanthosepion pharaonis. Lineage (NCBI taxonomy): Eukaryota > Metazoa > Mollusca > Cephalopoda > Sepiida > Sepiidae > Acanthosepion > Acanthosepion pharaonis. Next base: position 183,436 of record CAHIKZ030000404.1, on the reverse strand, counting down.
AAGCTGAGCAAGAAATAACCAAGGAGTGAGTAGGGTCTTACAATACTTATGTTTTGCGACAATTCAACTGTCATATCAGTGTGGAAATCAGCACATCAATTGATCGAACTCTACCTATGCTTAGACCCTCATAACCATATATATTCTGAAACTTCATTACCCAGGGTACTTGGATAAGTATATTTCATTTTGATCTTAGCGGGTCCTAAAGGGGTACAAACTCTACCACTAATTCTCCTTTTGAATGAAATTAAATTGAAATTCAACCAAGGGAATGGTTTCTATCCGAAATATAGAAGGAGGGTGCCAGAAGAGAGAGGTCGCATCGGCAAGATGATTTTGATCAACGGGGTCTCCGGGTAGGGGGGGTTACAAAAACCACACTGAGATTTATTTCACTTTGTTTTAAATTAAATTTAAATTTGAACAAGGAATGACTTCAATGTAATCTGGTAAGTATTTAGCAAGTAAATTTCAATTTCTTTATAGGTTAACGTCATCAAAATTATTTTAAAATTTATTCTTCAAAAATATATTATTATCACCAGTGGTTATCAAAAGCACAGCTATTTTTAACAGAATTTTGTTTTTAAATTAAAAAAAACAAACAAATGAGTTCAGAGTGGTGTTTAATCAAAAGCAACCTTTTATGCAAATCCTTGACATTTGATTTGGATTCTTTCTTTCTACGAACTTTGGCCACTCCAGTCACAATCTGTCATGTTCGGTGGTTCAACAACGACAGGAAGCTGTCACCCCCCCCCGTCACGATGACTAGGCATTAGTGCACCTATCTACGGCTTCCAAATTCTTCCGTCTCCCTAATTCTCACTAGGCGTGGGTCTGCTAGCGGTATGTTTTCCCCGTTATTTCCAAAGATGCCACACTGGGATTTGGTTTGGTTTGGTTTATTTTGTTTTACGGCATATGAAACTCAATGGGTTATTTGATGCCGACAAAATTTTCATTGTTAGTAATATCTATCTATCTATCTATCTATCTATCTATCTATCTATCTATCTATCTATCTATCTATCTATCTCAGTATATATTTTTTTTTTGTTTTGTTTTACGGCATATCAACCTAAATGGGTTATTTTTTTGCCGACAAAATTTTTATTGCTGGTAATATTTTTTCCAAAAATGTATTGCTGGTGATATTTTTCCTTCAAAAATATATTGCTGGTAATATTTTTTATCTTCAAAAATATATTTCTGGTGATAATTTTTCCTCAAAAAATTCATAACTGGTATTAGAACCTATTTTTACACTTTCATAATGCTTTGACCCTAGTTCGGGCAAACATTTGCTGCAAGATTTTTATTTTTATTTACCATCGTTTCTTATTTTGATTTTGTGAGCTCTTTCGATTTTAAAACACTATAACCTATTTTATAAAGAATAAGATTTATATTTTATTCAGTAAAAATCTCGAATAAAACTGTTGTTTTTCTTTTTACAATAAACGTATGTTCTATGCAACCGTGCGTCTTTATTCGAAAAGAAATGCTATAAATGAATCTTCGCTTGACGAATATTTCATTTAATAAACTTGAACTTGAATGATTGGCAACTCGTTATGACCACAGCTCATGCGTATTTAGAATTTGCGTAAAAGGTTGATATTGATTAAAGACCACTCTGAACTCAAATGTTTTTGATTTAATAATAAAATTCTTTAAAAAAAATCAAAAAAAAAAGAACGGTGCTTTTGATGCACACTGGTGATAATAATGTATTTCTGAACAATAAATTTGTAAAATAATTTTGATGACGTTAATCTACAAACAAATATGGCGCGGTTTAATTGCCAGTTTTCTCCAATATTGCTTAATTAAAAACCGTTAAATTAAAAACAAAATATTTCTCTCTTTTTTTTTAATAATTTGTTTGATTTTATCCGTTTTTTTCAACCTTTTGATCCACAATAAAATAATATGAAAAGGAATGAGAAAACACCGTCTGAAATATTTCGCTGAGAATAATGAGGTGAATTGTGTTCGGTTAAAATCAATATGCAGTGAAAACAAGTGAACCTTTCAGGGAATTAGTCCGTATAAAGTTTGAAGGGCCACAGTAGCCGAATATAAGAGAAAAATTAAAATAAAATTATGAACGTAATAACTTTTTAATTCATAGTGGAATAACATGTGATAATACCAACACAGATAAGTACGAGAGTCGTAGTGTAAATAGTGTTTATAATGATTACTCCTCGTCCCAGAAATTTAGACAGAAAGAAAAAAAAATATATTCAAGCTATCATGTAAGAAACAATTTGTGATGCTAAGAAAGGTTTTTACCATGAATTCAAGATAAGAGGGAAGGATGCTGGAATCTGACTAAACAATATATATATATATATCTTTCTGACAATGAGAACTCGGTTCGAAACTCACCATCGTCAATTTGTCAGAATGGCGACTGCTTGATGATACCGGTTTCAGCGATCTCAGTGTGACGCGTCCAGGCTAAGGCAATAAACTAAATCCACGTCCTGGGTAAGGCCATAAACTACATCCGCGTCCTGGGTAAGGCCATAAACTATATCCGCGTCCTGGGTAAGTCTATAAATTACATCCGCATCCTGGGTAAGGCGATAAACTACATCCGCGTCCTGGGTAAAGCGATAAACTACATCCGCGTCCTGGGTAAGGCGATAATCTACATCCGGGTCCTGGGTAAGGCGATAAACTCCGTCCAACAGCAAGGATTCTTATCAGGAGGTTTTGAGGAGTGTGAAACCACCTCTCAATTGCTGATCTTCCCAGTCCCACCCTGACTCGGGCTGGTAGTACCTGTTACTGTCCCAACAAATAGTTGACCCCCACCCAAACTGGGGTCATTAGATTGATTGTTTAAACAATAAGCAGTTATGAATGACTAAATAGTTGGGAATAACTGGGGTCAAAACACTATGAAAGTATAAAAATAGATTTTATATGAAAAATAGATTTTATATTAAAAATACCAGCAAAATTTTTGAAAAGAAATTTACCAGCAATATATTTTAACACCAATGCTCTTTACAACAATACGTCAATGAAACCTGATCTACAAACCGATTTCTTACAAAGAATACATATTCTATTCATACGAACTTATTCTAAAAATCTTGTCGGCATTTAGCTTAATGTGTCGTAAAACAAAATAAACCAAACCAAACCAAACTCGCTTGTAAAGTAATCAAGCATTTTATCATTGGATCATTTGGTGTAATATTAATATCAAAGAGAATTAGATCCCCGTTCCCATCATGTGCGTTACTGGTACGAGACTTAAATGACTTAAATACTATATCACCTCTTACATTTCTAAAGATCTATTAATCCACTTACACACTTGGGAAAGCGCCGGGTATTTTTTTTTTTTTAATATATATTATTCAAACTTTCAATGTAGAGGAGGCAAATAGATTTTGTTATGAAATATTCGGCTAAAAATCTCCGTCAAAATAAGATACCATTTTTATTTCAAGTTTTCAAGAAATAATTTATTCATGATATAAATCGTGTTTATGATGTAATGTGGTTTCCAAGACTATGATATAGTGAAAAGTCGTTTGGGGTATCCATTATTTTGTTGCATAAAAGCTAGTATTTGCAAAGAGCCAGAAATTAGAACCCCAGTTAGAGTAATTAGGTGCCGAGTACGAATCTTGGTAAAAAGGACACTAATTTCGACATATTATTAATTGCACAGTTAGTATAGAGATGAATTTTTGAATATGGATAAACAATGATCCAGTATTATTAATTGCACAATTAGGATCTCTCGGAAGACTGAAGCTAGAATCATATGAATGTAGGATTATAAATTATGCTTTTAGTATTTACATGCAGCTTGAAAACGGAACAATATTTACAATGAAGGCAAATCTGTAAGAGGGAGGGAAGCAAACGAAATGGAATGTAGAAATAAACAAAAAAAATATGAAGAAGAAATCCATAAAATGAAAATTATTTTAGAGTATGAAAACAGAATATTGAAAATAACTCGAGTATGAATTTGAAAATCGTAATATCAACTACGTTAGGAAAGATGAACAAAGGGGGCTTGAATTGTTATTACTGCCTAGACGTTCATACTTTGTATTAACACTTTGATGTTCAGGCCTTAGTTTGCTTAAGACTTCAAGTCAGGCTCACATTAAGAAAACTCGTGATTAGAAAATCCCGTCCTTACACCATACACCACAGCTCTCTGCACATATCTCTCTTTTATATATATATATATATATATATATATATATATATATATATATATATATATATATATTATCTATTTTCCATAATTTTGCAACACGTTTTTCTGTGGGCAAAGAGTGAATATTTCCGCATATTATTAAGTGTTTAACATCGAAAACATGAGTAAAATTAATTTGGAGTTTCTCTTTTTTTTATATATATATATATATATATATATATATATATATATATATATATATATATATATATATATATATATATGTGTGTGTGTGTGTGTGTGTGTGTGTGTGTATGCAATTCCTATATATATCAGTTATATATTATATATGCACGTGACTTACTGGGAAGCGCTCAAAATCATTGAGCGATGTAACATATTTAGTTGCGTTGATGTGAGTTTTGACCCTGGGTTTAATGCTCTTTGCTATCGATACCAAAGGGTGTGAAACACAGGGTCACAAACTCACAACACACACACACACACACACACACACACACACACACACACACACACACACACACACACACACATATATATATATGTATATGTCATATATATATATTTATATATATATATATATATATATATATATATATATATATATATTTCATAAATTAATTGATTGAAAATATGTTTTTTCGCTACACAGTTCTAACCATGTTTCAAAAATGGAACCGTGTAGCGAAAAAAACATATTTTAAATCAATTAATTTATAATATTAATGACCTGTAAATTTACATTGAGCACTATTTTGTAAAAAATAAAAATATCTATAAGAACACCGGATTATATATCTTAATGGTCTTTCTTTTTATTTATATTTATATATATATATATATCATTCGCAGACTGTACTTCTTCGCTGTATTACAGTTCCTCAGTGCGAATAGACATCAGAATGCCTCAAGCCTGGATCGAAACCCAACCGATTTTGCGCAAGTCAGAGGTTCTACCACTGAGCTGTCTTCATTCGAGAGAGTGAAGCATCTAAATTTAGCATATCACCCGGAGTGTTCTATTTATATAGCTATGCAAAAGATTCATTTTTATTTGTTAATGCAATAGATTTTATTACTTTATTATTCCGACCGGTAGATGAAAATAATAATAATAATAATAATAATAATAATAATAATAACAACATATTGATATATATATGAGGCAGAGTGGAAAAGCTTATAAACGACACGTTTCACCAACGTCTGTTCACGACTTCTTCGGAATGAGCGAGAAAACATTGTGTATGTAAAATGCGTTGTAATTGTTTAGGATGAGAGAGACAGTAGTTTATATTATACTATCAGATCCGTCGACCAAAAACCAAGAAATGTAAATGATGTAAAAAAAATATACTTAAAATTCCTGTGGTACTTAATGAACGATGAGTTGAGTTGAAGTATCCAGGAAATCATCACTCGTAAAAAGACAGAACACTTGGTTTTCGCAAGAAGGCCGAAACGAAATGCCAGCTACGAACTGCCCAGATGACTCAGTAAAGAAATTTAAGTCAGAACAGAATGCGGAAAATGGGTCATATAAATATGGTAGCGTATTCAAATAGCGAAATATTTCTTTTGTAACACCTAATGAGGAAAGAGGGCTTGGAAAATTTGATACTTACAGGACATATTGAATTCAACAGAAAATAGCAAGTAACCGAGTAACCGAGATATCGATCTGGTGTACATTGATGGCATATCAGCCACTAGGAGGGATAGTATTTTGACAAACATTGATTAGATATTGGGAAGGATATGGAAGTTTGGAGAGCCATAATCTCCAACATCCTGAAGGCGTACGGTGGATAGAAGACCAAGAACAAGAAATTATATGTCTCAGCGGGGATTATATCTTTGTGTTAGACACCGTGTATCCGGGGACGGTACGGTTTTGAATGTCATCCCAAATAGTTTAGCTTAATTTGATTTTACTTACAATAAATGTTTCTATAGAAGAATAACGAGGAATTCTTTATTCGAAACGAAGCAATCATTACAGTCAGTGTTATTATCATTATCTATTTAATAGGCAATAATTACAAGCTGAATTCATAACACAAACCTGCGTTGGGTAGGACGATAAACTAAATCCGCGTCCTGGGTAAGACGATAAACTACGTCCAACAGAAAGGTCTCTGATCAGGAGGTTTTGAGGAGAGTGAAACCATCGGTTAATTACTGGTGTTCCCATAACTCGACGTGGTAGTATCTGTTAGGGTCCCAGCATTAGGGTTGAAGCATTTATTATCCACAGTGATATTATCTATTTAATAGGAAAAAAATTGTATTAATAAAGTTAAAACATATTTTCACTTCCAGATTTCAAGATATCAGCATAGATAACATCCCTACCAAGCGACTATCCTTTTTTTTTATACCTTTTTCGATGTTCTGAAGAGAATGGTTCTCTGCCATGTGTTCTTTGAGAGACTGCAGGAAAACGAGTTATCTAACCTTTGAAGGTCTATATAGACGTTTGTTAGAGTGTTCGCGTCACACGACAAGAATGACTTTTGGGGCTCTGAGCAAGTTTTAGTCATGCAAAATTCGGAGACGAGGTCGGTCTGTAAAATATCATTGGTTATTAAGGGAATTTTATTGCTGTTGAAATTAGACACAGCAAAAATTAGAATGAATATAGTCAACTGAATTCCTTCACCAAGAGTCTTTTATGTTATGAAGCATATGCTTTAACTTACACTTCACCTTCTACAAACATATAGACATGTCCTTCTTCTGCTGCGATCTTTCAGGGTCTGGTCGAACATAGATCTCCAAAAATTCCTGTCAATTTATAGTTTTTATACAGATTGTCTTTTTGTTGAACCTTGTGCCGTCATGCATTTGCACAAAGTCGCTATATAGGTCATTGGTTTTCCCCCTGTCTCTCTTGCCTTCAATCTATCCTGTTAGTATAAATTTTTTTTAGGGACTCTCTCTTTATTATTTCCTCGCGAAATGTCAGCAGTCTCTTCCTAGTGTTAAATATAATTGTACATTTTGTTTCCATTCGATTTAAAGATTCGTCATTGCTCACATGTTCGGTCTATGGTATTCCTAATATACATTCTTTAAAACCAGATTTTTGTTGCTTTAACGTCCTGGTTTTAAATGTCAAATTGCACATATTTTAGCTTAGTATGATTTTGATTCAATGGTCAGCGCGCTTACAATAAATGTTTCTATAAATGAATGACGAGGAATCCTTATACGAAACGGAGCATGCATTATCAACAGTGTTGTTATCATTATCTATTATATAGGTGATAATTACAAGCTGAATTCTTAACACAAACATGTCCCGGGTATGACGATAAACTAAATCTGCGTACTGGGTAAGACGATTAACTACGTCCAGCAGCAATGTCTCTGATGAGGAGTTTTTGAGGAACGTAAATTGATGGCAGGTTAGAATGAAAGATAAAACGTTGTGTATGCAGAATATATATATGCATTGGAATAATAAGAAAGAACAGTAAGATTTAAACTCCGGTGTTCTTAGTAATTATTTTTAATTTTTAAAAACAGTATAATATTATAATTATTTTCTATTCTAGAAATATAGTTACATCGCTAGACAGTAATGGCCATATTTCAAAACAGAAACTAAAATTTTAAATTTAATTACAAATTTAAATTTAAAATCCTTAGCTCCATTTCATTTTGGAATTTGAAAAAAATTGCTTGAGAATTAAGGAGGATTTTTTGGTGACCTTGTGGCACGTAGTGCACCAGATCTCTGTATTCGGGCCTTCAAAAAGTGTGGATGGTTCTACACAAAACCTTCACCACTATAATCAAATCACAAGTTCTGGTATCGGACTGTCGGTTCCTAGGGTCTGAATACGAAGGATGAATACGAAGGATGAATCGAATATATATATATATATATATATATATATATATATATATATATATATATATATATATATATATAGCCAGCACAGGTTGTATCAAAATTACTTTTTACAAATTTTGGTAGCTGGTACTTCACACCAACCTAAGGACAAAGTTTGTCGTTTCTGATTTATTAAGTTTAAATAAGTTTACGACAGATGGCGCTGTTTTGCCATATAGTCTAGTTTACTTTTGTCAGTCTTGTACATTTGTGGCTAGACTGTCTTCAACGGTTAACGTGTGTAACAGTAAGTTAACTTAGAAGTGTTCCGCTTAACAATGGCAGGATATTTTTATCGTAAGCAGGCAGATATGTTTTTGCATGAATAGTAATGGATGCGAGGCTGCACGGCTGTATCAGATTGTGTTTCCAGACTGAAGGCAGCTGAGTCATTAAAATTGTGTTGCTGTTTATCGTAGCGTTGATGAGACAGGATATGTGTCACGACTAAATATGGATTAAAGAAGAGCAAATCCGCTTATTACGCCTGACCGAAAGAACACATTCTATAGGCTATCAGCACACGTAAAATGTTCCTACAGCTACGGCAGTATTAACAAGCCTGGGAACATCCTAGGATCGAACCGGGCTGACTGTGTCATACCACATACAAAACGTCGCAAGCAAGCCTACCGCTATTCTGCTGCTGTTTCCGTGGGAAATGTTGTGATGAGCAACGTCACATAGTTCTACCAGTTCAAAGATTTACAGTTACTATCCACCATGCCATATGCGCAAGGGTGAATTATAATCATTCCTTTTGCATCAAATTGGTATGTAGACTGTTATCTTTACAGACTTTTTCAAAAAAAGCCGTTGATGGTCCAAGGTTAGAACTAATGAAAGAATAACACGAACATAGGTATGGAATACAAAGATATATTACAACAGAAAATGTAATACAATGAAGTAGAAGTATTAGTAATGGCTATCAGATTTGGTTAGAGTGAACTATGTTGTCTCGACAAGTATCACTATTCCAATGTCCTTACAATATGCTCTCAATTATCTCTCCTCGTCTTACAACATCCTCATACCTCTTGAGAGGCGCAGTATTTATAATCTCAGGAATAGTCCATTATTATTATAGGTATGTTCCCATAACACTTTGTGAACAAGATACCCGTGAGGATGCTTTATAACATTTGAAACCCTTTAAGTCTAGATTGAACTGTTGTCTATCCTGCATATAATTTAACATTCGTACTTGCTCCTCTTACGTCCATAAAGCAATCTTTCTACTATACATTTTGAAGGTTCTTGGGCCTTGCACTAGGTGAAAACAATTAAAAAAAACATAATCATCTTTCTTTCCTGTCTTATGTTGTGGGAATCTTAGTATAAAATGGTCGAAAATCTTTCTGTTTTTTTAATGACAAAGTTTCGCGCAACTGTCTCTCGGCTGAGGGATGAGATATTATTTTTATTTTTGAAAAAGAAATCTCTCATCCGATCTTTATTTTTATATTCATTCTACTCAGTACGCAAAACGCCATTTTTAGGATTTTTTTTTGCTTTCTGGTTTTACAGCGTCTCTTTGTATTTTCTTTACCCAACGCAAAATGATCAACTGCAGTCACGTTTCCGCATTAATAAAGGACAAGATATTAGACATTTATCCCGGAGTCAGATCGAAAGGCCAACGAGGCTAATGACATCCGGAAATAACGATCTCTTATTCCTTTATACACTGTCCCCTTTCAGGACGTTGGGGAACATGTCTCTCCATAATATCCCCTTTTTTTTTCGCTCTTATTATGTTGGGCGTCATTTCAAATGGTCACTGTATTCGAAGATTTTGATAATATAATGAAGATGTTAACCTTCCCCAGTACATAAAGCAAAGTGTTAGGTAGAAATCTGCTCCGAAACTGTTTTAAAAAAATTTATAAATTTCAGACGACTGGAAATCTAAATGCTCGGTCCATGGATGATTCCTATGTGGAACCGGCTAATGTTACCATTAAAATTTTTTTGGCTTTCGGCCTAATCTTTTAAAAAATATTTATGCGTATATTTTAAACATTAACTTCAATTGAAATACATACATGAACCAAAAGCTTGTAAGCTGAAATTAGCAGCTTTCTATAGTCTGATACCGTGAACTCGTCCTGGGTATGACGATAAACTACGTCCAACAGTAAAGCATCTGTTCAGGAGGTCTTGAGGAGCAGGGGATCACCTCTTAATTGCTGGTGTTCTCAGGTCCGCCCTGACCCGGGGGTTATAGCACCTGTTAATGTCCCAACTATGGGCAAATAGTTAACCCCCAAATTGGGCTAAAAACACTATGAAAGCATAAAAATAAGTTTTAATAGCAGAGATACTTTGAATAAATAATATGTCCAGCAATACACATTTCAAGAAAAAAAATTACCATCAACATATTTTTGAAAAAAAATATTATTACAGGAAAAAAATATTACCAGCAATAGTTTTTTGGGAAAAAAAAATATTACCAGAAACACATTTTGGAAGGAAACATATTACCAGAAAAAGATTTTTGATTGGTTTGGTTTGGTTTGTTTTACGGCATATCAACCTCAATGGGTTATTTAATGCAGAAATTTTTTTTTATTGCTGGTAATATTTTCTTTCAAAATAAACTATAGTTGGTAATAAATTCGCGAACCTATGTGAAATTTTCTATTGACTAATGGAGACCTTGATTTCACAGTCATTGAAATAACATAGCCAGCGAAATCCTTTTTTTTTTAATATATGAAATAGGGAAAAAAATAAATCAAATCACATGAAAAGTTTAATTTCTATACAGGCGTCCAACGATCAGATTTTAGCCAGTGTCAAATTATCGCAAATTATATAAT
>CAHIKZ030000404.1:142500-167500 GCA_903632075.3 Acanthosepion pharaonis | reverse complement strand
ACCCGAATCTTTTTTAAAACGATAGCAACTGTCAAGGTTTAGGCACACCACATCCAAGCCTCCCAAGAGTGAGGAGTGGAGGAGGAAAGGTGGAAATAAGAGAGAGTCAGACAATGAAGGAGGGATACGTTATGGCTATATTAGTAATTGGAAACGCTTTTGGTAACTTTAAATGTTTGTATGTCTGTATGTATGTTTAATCATACTATCCAAGCAAGGCAATAAATCCACTAAGAGGCTAGCGATTACAGAGAGTGAAATAATATAAAAGAAAGGCATTATTAAGAAACAAGAACAACAAAAGAACAGGAATTAAAAAGACACTAGATAACGATTGACATTGCATTTAAAATGTTGGGGATCAATGTTAGCTGGGAAGCAAGAAGCCGAGAGAGAGAGAGAGAGAGAGAGAGAGAGAGAGAGAGAGAGATGAGAAGAGCGATGAAAAGAACAATTAGCATAGAACTTAGAGTAAACATCTAAGAATTTGAAATTTAAAGAGCCGCTCTCCAATTGCAGTCAGGTACGTTATATTCACATATCGCCTAAAATAAAATTAATTTGCGTACAAAACATTTAGATTTCGGTATTAAATGACCCATAGATATGTTGATATGCCGCTAAGAAAAAAAACAACCAATATCAAAATGACGACTAAAACCTAACCAATATATATTAGTCTAAGACGAATGTGTGCTGAGTAATTGTTGTGGTGTCTTCCCTCTAATGAAGCTATTGTGGACTCTTCCACTCACTATAAAGTTAGTAGGAAATTAAGCCTCAGTGAGGAACAGTGATATAGACTGAACGCTGGTCAACCGACACACATTCCCAAGCCGTGTCAAACTCTTCTGTTGTATTTACTGTTCAATATACTATTTATCTGCAACCTCTTGTTTTGTTATTTCTTAACCAATTACTTGGTCACAATAGTAATGTAAATAATGAAAAGGAAAATAGAATTTTAGGTCAATAACAGCGGATTCATGCTATCATGCTGGTCACTCTACTCGAAGAACGCTAAAGGAGAGGACCAGACTTGAGACTTTTTCGCTATTATAATACCGTACCTATGGACAGTAATGGCCATGTCCTAACCCTCCCAAATACGTTGGACACCATTGTAAAGGGAGGTAATATGTTGTGTAAGTAATCCACCACTAGGAGTGGTTTGCCTATTCACGCCGCTGGCGAGTATTGTATTTTGTTGATGCTATAAAGATTAGCATTTCATTTCCAACCTCCGTTTTGGTTATTCCTCATTCACTAAACCTTTTCTAGGTTGCAACAAAAGTGCGATGGATTGAAGATGTGAGTAACGAAAACATTTTTTAGATGAATGGAAACAAAAAGGATATTTATTCTTAGAATCTATCTATCTATCTATCTACCTATCTATCTATCTATCTATCTATCTATCTATCTATCTACACACACACACACACACACACACACACACACATATATATATATATATATATATATATATATATATATATATATATATATATATATATATAAATAAAAAAAAGACAGTAAGATATATAATCCGGTGTTCTTATAGATATTTTTATTTTTACAAAATAGTGCTCAATGTAAATTTACAGAGCATTAATATATATATATATATATATATATATATATATTATATATATATTAAAATGGACAAGGTCCGACAATTTATTTATTAAAGACATATTTTATATTTAACGTTGTTATTTTATAGATACAAGTATTTAAGCAAATGCTCTGTTTATGATAAACAGTATTAAATAACATTTACCGGCCTGAATGTCCGAGAAATTTCTCGGACATTCAGGCCGGTAAATGTTATTTAATACATTTCTCGACATTCAGGCCGGTAAATGTTATTTAATACTGTTTATCATAAACAGATCATTTGCTTAAATACTTGTATCTATAAAATAACAACGTTAAACATAAAATATGTCTTTAATAAATATATATATATATATATATGAACACTAATGGGTATGTCCCAATCCTCATATTGTATGCTGGAGTAATATGCTGTTTATGTAGGCCATCACTAGCAGTGGTTTACATACTTCACGCCACTGTCGAGTATTGGATTTTGTTGGTGGTTATTCCTCATTCAGTAATCTTCTCTCGGTTACAACCGATATATATATATATATATATATATATATATATATATATATATATATATATATATATATATATTATGAACAGACTGAGATAGATAGATAGATAGATAGATAGATAGATAGTGTTATATACCGTTCCTATGAACACTAATCAGTATGTCCCAATCTCATAAATATGTTGGACACTATTGTAAGCGTGAGTAATATGCTGTCATATAGGTGAGTGTCGGTTTTGTTTTTTGATTCTTTAGTTTTTCCTTTTTGCAGAAAACTTTTTTGGGCTTTGTGCCATATTTTCTGCATATTTTGCAGAAATAAATATCGTAATATGCTGTCCAAGTAGTCCACCACTTGCAGTGGTTTACCTATTCACGCCAATGGCGAGTATTGGATTTTGTTGATTTTATAAATATTAGCAATTCATTTACAACCTCCGTTTTGATTATTCCTCATTCAGTAATCTTTTCTAGGTTACAACACTTTCCCAATTATAAAAAATAAAAACTCTAGCAGCATCCAATATCGTTTCGATGTTGTACAATGCATATGCATTAATTAGAATTATTCTTCCAACTGTTTTCGTGATTTTTCGCAACGGGGTCACTTTTAATCACGACACATCATGGAGTCAGGCCACTACGATCACACAAGAAAACCCTAAACAGATGATGGCCTATCATACGTACTTATGTTCAATGACTATATAAATAGGAAAATAGTTATCATTTTGAATTCTTATTTTGAAACTAATTTTTCTTCTTTTGATGCATTAAGAGCTGACTATATTCCTGCTGTGGCTTTGTTAGCGCCAGAATTAAAGACACAAGAGAGGATTTGAGTTAAATATATTAACAGAAAACAGTAATACAAATATATACAAATGAGTGTGTTACAGCATTAATGTTCGGTCCGACTGTTAGAGCTGACTGCTGGAAACTTTACCCTACAAAAGGCAGTACCTGCTCCTATTTATAGCTAGGAGAGTCCATGCGTGCGTTGGTAAATTACCCTAACAATTTCTTATTGTAATTATTTACCCTATTTATATTAATCGGTTTATTTTTCACATCTTTATTGCCATATCCCTGACGATACAGCCTCAACAAGGACATATTGTCCAGTGGATAAAAGTTATGGGATCTTATCCATAATAATAATAATGGACTATTCCATACCTAATAAATACTGCGCCTCGGGAGTAGGCATTGAGTCAGCCGCTCACTTTCTGAGCGACTGTTCGGTTAAACTCTCTTCCTACGGGCGGGAGGAACCCGAAGGAGGCTACGCCGAAGGGCGGAGTCTCCTTCGGCCTGAACCCATTTAGGTAAAATTGAGCCCTGGAACCCGTTTTGTACGGGTTCAATATTGTCAGCCGCTCACTTTCGAGCGACTGTTCGGTTAAACTCTCTTCCCTACGGGCCGGAGCCTAAGAGGCCGAAAGAGCAGAGTCTCCTTCGTGGAATGCCCCTGAACCCGTTTATACGGGTTCACGTTAAAAAATGGCAGCCTTTAAAAAAGCCACATGACACCCCTCGTGGGGGGTGACTCAAAATCGTCAGTCGTTCACTTTCTGAGCGACTGTTCGGTTAAACTCTCTTCCTACGGGCGGGAGGAACCCGAAGGAGGCTACTCCATACGGAGTCTCCTTCGAAGGCCCCTGAACCCGTTATACGAGTCTCCTTCGTGAGGTCGGGAATTGACCATTAAAAACCCTGAACCCGTTTATACGGGTTCAATTTTGGGCTGAACCCGTTGTACTCTTTCGTGAACCGCCGAAGGGCGGAGTTTTTGGCCGTTAAAAGGCCCACGTTAAAAAAGGCAGATGACATCCATTCTCGTGGGGGGGGTGACTGAATATCGTCAGTAGTTCAAGTCGAGTCAAGAGTCGAGTTAGAGGCAGCCCGAAACAGAGTCGCGTTCAGACAATTACTGGAAGACATTGGAATAGTGATATTTGTCGAGACTACATTTTTCTCTCTACTAAACCTGATTGTTCATACTAACACTTCTACTTCTCTGTATATATTCCTGTTTGTAATATATCTGTGTTATTCCATACCTGTGTTCGAGTTCTTCTTTATTGGTTCTACCTTGGACTATCACCGTGGTACAAGGAACCGGACCATAAAACGAAATAAAGGGTTCAGTTCGAAATTCCGATCATCTGAAGAAGGTCGAAGTGTACAACGGCCGAAAAGTCGTGAACATGACGATAGAGATGAGGACAACAGTCCAAATGTAAATAGTGTAAATTATTACAATGCCTCATCTCAGAAATATAGACTGATATTGATCAAGAGAGTATGGAACAACAGATCAACTTGCACATCATACTAATAGTATTCCAGGCATGTGTCATTAGTAGTCTGCTTTAAGGCAGCGAAACCTGAACAATATTAGGCAGGAAAAAAAGCTTCCTTCTCCGCTGCCTACAAACGGATCTTCGGTATCACATGGAGAGATAAAATTTAAAAACACTGTTCTGCTGGAGCAAGCAGACTCCTGGAGCATGCATCTTCTTCCTTGTCAATGTCGTCGTCGATGGCTTGGTCACGTGCATCGTATGAATGACGGCCGTAAAACGAAATACATCATGTATGGTGATCTGGTCACGGGACACCGTTCGGTGACCACCACATAATACGTTTGATGGAGATTTGCAAGAGGGAGCTGAAACGCGTAGGCATCGAGTCTGGTGACTGGAAACGGTTGGCACCATGCTGATCATAGTGGAGTCTCGAATTCCGGGAAAAGGCGAAACCAGCTGTCGGAGATAAGAAGCCTTTTCCATTAATAGTTTTATGTTCATTGTTCTGGTGAACAAAGCTATCTACACTCTATGAATTTTAAACGCAGTACTAGTTTGGCGTCATAACCACAATCACTTCACATTTGAAATGGCTAGATGTAATCGTAGGTTTTACGCTAAACTTTATATTTCTCGCAATGCTCGCTTGTGGAAATTTCTTCTGGCTTCTTGCTTTCCCCTCAACTTTGATCTTCAAATATTTCAATGCAATGACTATCGTTAACTTCTGTCTTCTTAATTCATGTTCTTATATTGTTCTTCCACCCTAATAATATTTTTCTTAATTCATGTTCTTATATTGTTCTTCCTCCCTAATATTTTTCTTAATTCATGTTCTTATATTGTTCTTCCACCCTAATAATATTTTTCTTAATTCATGTTCTTATATTGTTCTTCCACCCTAATAATATTTTTCTTAATTCATGTTCTTATATTGTTCTTCCACCCTAATAATATTTTTCTTAATTCATGTTCTTATATTGCTTTCCATATTGTTCTTCCTACTAATAATATTTTTTCTTAATTCATGTTCTTATATTGTTCTTCCACCTAATAATTCTTTTCATGTTCTTAATTCATGTTCTTTTTTTAGTGTTCTTATTGTTCCCCAATAATAATATTTTTTAATCCATGTTCTTATATTGTTCTTCCACCCTAATAATGTTTTTCTTAATTCATGTTCTTATAGTGTTCTTCAACCCTAATAATATTTTTTAATCCATGTTCTTATATTGTTCTTCCACCCTAATAATATTTTTCTTAATTCATGTTCTTATATTGTTCTTCCTCCCTAATAATATTTTTCTTATATTCTTTCACACATACTAAGCGCTTGTTTCTTAGTAGTTTTCTTCCCTTTCTTGGGATTAAATCATTAACAGAATTTATGGAATAATCAGTTAAGATTGAAGTCCTTATCCAGTAGTGATGATTTTCAAAAACATTTTTTCTGACGAAAATTCCATCGTATGTCGCTGACAAGGTGATGCTAAATTATGTGTGAAGTCAATAAGTGAAATGGATTCTTCAGAGAACGGTCAAAAATATAGTAATTTAAGTTCTTTTATTCTTTCAGAGATAATTTCTGAAATGTTGCGAAATATCCAGTAAGAAATTATAGTGATTGTTTACATTGTTTCATTTTTGTTCCGAATTTTCTATCGCTAATCGGATATACACTCGAACCTTAATCCTTCTCAGGTTTAAGTTATTGTCATTTGATTATTTTTGTATTTGGACTTTTGATTATTTGGGTATTTTGACACTTGATTATTTGTGTATTTGGACACATGAATATTTATGTATTTGGACATTTGATTATTCGTGTATTTGTCATCAGTTATCACAAGGACATTTTTATAGATTTTTATAAAAATAATTTAGCAGTCTGCTATGGAAAATCATAGATGATTCTTCTTGAAATTAAAAAAAAAACGAACAATTATGCTTCAGTTGTTTTTGAGATTTTGTTGACAGGGCAACAGACATGCGCATTATACGAACGGATTTTTCCAATTACAATTCTAGAAGTTTAATTAAGATTTCTAGCATTGACGGCCATTTATCGAGAACTAGACGACGGCTTTAATATAACAGTTGTCTAATTGGAATAAATCTTATTGATTAAAATAATTATTTTGTCCACTGACATCAGACCTCTTTGAAAATATGAATTGTAAATAGTTTGGATATAATTGAAGCACAGTAATAATCGATATTCCCTTATTTAAATTCTTCTTTGTCCACTATGTACCGTGTTATTTCATGACGTGTGCAATCATGGCTCGCCACAACTTCCTTTTGTTTGTAGCTATTAGGAAGATTTGTCTATTGGCTATCTCTCTTAAAGCATTCTCTAACATCCATTTACTCAGGCAGGATAGGCAGATTATAAGCTGTTTGACTCTTTCCCGCTTTGGACTCAGTAGGACATGTGAGTGTCTAATTTTCCAAACCTACTTTCCTCAATAGTTGCCTAGAAATTTCTACTGTTACGTTCTGATGTTATGTATATGTATCCTTTACGTTTTTATTTTCCTTTAGACTTCATCATTACTGATAATTTCAGTCCATATTCTCGGTATCCTTCTGTGGAATCAAGTTTCTTGTCTTCCTTTTTGAGGAGGTGACTTGTATTTATCCTTATAGTCGTTGAATTAACGTTTTCAGTGAATGCGGAGGAAATAAAAAGATGGCAAAGGAACAAAAGCTATTGTGAAAAGATATGACCCCCTTAAAATGTGCAAAATTACGGATCATAAGAGAAGAATTTAACACTTACAGGACACAATTTAAGCAAGCAGAAACAAGAGAAGCAAACAGATACTGCGATTAGCCTCCGCGAAGATATTCAAAAGAATGGATGGCAGAAGAAGTACAGAAGACGATGTTAAACGTTTAAAAGTTCATATTTATATACATGCGTGCTCATGCGTGAAGGAAACATGTGAGTAAAGGAGAACGTCTGACAGAAATCCAAAGCATATAGGAATGATACCTTCCATAACCTAAGCAAAGTATTAAGAAATAGGAAAATGTCTTTAGAAACAGAGAAAATAGTACTTGCCTGCAATAGGTAAATCTTGAAGCGACAATCATAACTACGATGATGACTTAAAAAATAACGAAAGCAAACTGATATATATAACAAGGAATTTACTGTCAAGATATCCATAGAAACAAGCAATATATTTCTGAAGTGACATTACTAGGAGAAATAACGAGAAAAAAGAACTTGGGAAATTTAACACCCAAAGATATATTTAGGTAATATGAGCAGGAAGTGACATCGACTAAACTATTTTAGTTTGTATAAATATTTGGTAGAGCGAAAAAAATACTATAGTAAAAGTCAAATGTTACTTTGAGAAAGGAATTTGCGAATTGTCTACGTCCTAAAGTGACATGATGCATAAGCGAAGAATATATATCTTTTAATTATGTGATACATTGGAAATATTTTTAACTTAATGCACTGTGTGTCACATTCAAAGGTGCAGTGTGGCGGTCAAGGCGTGATGTAGTGATCAAGACACAAGTGTCGCGGCCAAGGCGTAGCATCGTGATCGAGGTGTGGTGTCACGATCAAGTTGAGGTACAGAGATCAAGAAAACAAGGCATGATATCGCGATCAAGGCGTGGTGTTGCAAATTCGGTGAGATACCGTGAGGTAGTGTGATCAAGAAATACCGTGAGGTAGTGTGATCAAGAAATACTAAAACAAGGCGTCAAATTCCGCTATCAAGGTTGGGGAATCGCGATCAAAGAGTGATATCCCGATCAAGGCCTGGAGTCACCATTAAAGTGTGGTGTCAAGATCGATGTTTAGTGCCACTAACTTGGTGTGGGGCCAGGGTCAAGGTGTAGAGCCGCGTTCAATGTGTAATATCGCGACCACGGCGTTAAATCACGGCCAAAGCGTGATATCGCGATCAAGGCGTGGTGTTGCAAATCCGTTGAGATATCGTGAGGTAGTGTGATCAAGGAATATTATTGCGGCCAAGGCGTCAAATCGCGATCTAGGTGTGGTGTTGCTATCAAGGTTGGGGAATCGCACTCAAAGAGTGATATCGCGATCAAGGCGTGCTGTTGCAATTTCAGTGAGATATCGTGAGGTAGTGTGATCAAAGAATATTATCGCGGCCATGGCGTCAAATCGCGATCAAGGCGTGGTGTCGCTATCAGGGTTGGGGAATCGCGATCAAAGTGTGATATCCCGATCAAGGCCTGGAGTCACCATCAAAGGGTCGTGTCAAGATCGATGTTTAGTCCCACTAACTTGCTGTGGGGCCAGGGTCAATGTGTGATGCCGCGTTCAATTTGTAATATGGCGACCACATCGTTAAATCACGGCCAAGGCGTGATATCGCGATCTATGCGCGGAGTTGCAATTTCGGTGAGATATCGTGAGGTATTGCGATCAAGGAATACTATCGCGGCCAAGGCGTCAAATCGCGATCAATGTGTGGTGTCGATATGAAGGTCTGGAATGGCCATCAAGGAATGGTTTCGCGATCAAGGCCTCAAGTCGCCATAAATGTGTGGTGTCACAATCGTGGTGTAGTACCCCTATCATGATGCCGGGACGCGATCAAGATTTTGAGCTGCGATCAATGTGTGATATCGAAATCAAGTGGTCGCTGTCAAGGCGTGATATGGCGATCAAGGCGTGGTGCCACGATCAAGATATGGTAGCGCAATCAAGTTATGGTGTGAAGATCAATGTAAGGTACACTTAGTTATTAATCATGCCTGTGTTGCAAATATAAAGTTTAAAACCCTAAATTTGCAAGGATAACAAAGCCAATCACTGATGACACTAGTAATATTTCCTTTTATACAATGCGAGGTAAACAAATATTCGTACACATACAACTTTTTAATTTATTGTATTTCTAAATAATACACAAACATATACTTTTCAAACTGTTTACAGATGCATAATAACTAAATATGCATAGAAACTAAAAAAAAAATGATTTAATTGTAATAAATCTCATTTAGCCATTTTAATAGGTCAAAAAGTATTCGTACAATGAAAATTTCAAATTTGAAAACTTTAAATTCCTTTAATTCATAGATTATTCAAGTGGAATAATTTTAGAATCTTTCAGTAATGTTATCAGTAGTTATTTTCCCCTAAAGAATACAGAACATTGTGTAATTTATAACCATGCAAGAACATTTTCATCATAGCAAGGGGTAAAGAATTTGAAAATTCGCAAAATAACTGATTGTTAAGCTTTGTAAAAAAAGGTAAAAATTACAGGAATATCTGAGACGGCCTGAATATTCCATTTACTAAGATTAAGTCATTCAGTGCAAGGTATATAAAAAAACTAAAAGAAAGTTGAAAAACCAAAGAAGAACAGGTGCTTCACCCAAGATGTATTCAAGATCGAGGAAATTAATGCGTCAGATTAAACAAAATCCAATAGTTAACCCGTCAAGAGTTGCAGGATGATTTGTTTTCATCAGGAATCTGTGTCACTAAACGGAGAACAATCAATGAAATTCATAGAAACAATCTAAAGTCACGCTCCGTCAGAAAATTCCACTGTTAGTGAAAAGAGGCAGAGAAAACAGATTGAAATTTCTTCGTGACCATAAGGATAAGGGAAAATCGTATTGGGAAAGAGTCAATTGAAATTTTTGGACGTAATTCTAGAAATCATTTATAGAGGAATTATGGCGATACATTCAAACAAAATACCACAGTTCCAAGAGTGAAATTTGGTGGTGGCAGCATCATGGTTTGAAGATGTCTTTCTGCAAAAGGTATTAGTAACTTATCAATAATAGATGGTAGAATAAAAGCCGCAAAATCTCAACATATTTTAGAAGCAAATTTCAGTTGAAGATCTTGAACTTCCTCCTGATTGGATTTTCCAACAAGATAATTAACATGGGTCCTTACCTATAACTATAGAATGAACTCTTCCTAACACTATGTATACTACGCCTCCCAAGAGAGAGGGACGAATCAAGCCGAGCTTCTCGACTTGACGGTCGAACTCTCTGCTTTTAAGCAGAAAGGAACCCGGACGAGGTTCCGCCGAAGGGCAGAATCTCGTTCGGGGTGAATGACCTACCCGATCTCGTTTATACGAGTTCTACGGGCATTTTTTGGCTGAGCCTACGGGCTCAGGAAACCCACAATAAAAACGACCTTGTGTCACATGCAACCCTCGTGGGGGGTGGCTGAATGCGAATCAAGCCGAGCTTCTCGGCTTGACGGTCGAACTCTCTGCTTCTGAGCAGAGAGGAACCCGGACGAGGCTCCGCCGAAGGGCAGAGTCTCGTTCGGGAGGTTGACCAACCCGATCACGTTTATACGGGCTCAGGAAACCCACGTTAAATTCGGCCTTGTGCCACATGCAACCCTCGTGGGAGGGTGGCTAGATACTCTGCCATTCGGGTTCCTCTCTGCTCAGAGGCCTAGAGAAGCTCGGCTTGATTCGGTATCTAGCCACCCCCCACGAGGGTTGCATGTGGTACAAGGCCGAGTTTTTACGTGGGTTTCCCGAGCCCGTAGGCCCGGTAAAAAAATGCCCGTATAACCCGTATAAACGAGATCGGGTTGGTCATTCTCCCCGAACGAGATTCTGCCCATCGGCGGAGCCTCGTCCGGGTTCCTTTCTGCTCAGAAGCAGAGAGTTCGACCGTCAAGCCGAGAAGCTCGGCTTGATTCGGTATCTAGCCACACCCCCACGAGGGTTGCATGTGGCACAAGGCCGAGTTTATCGTGGGTTTTCCGAGCCCGTAGGCTCAGCCAAAAAATACCCGTATAAACGAGATCGGGTTGGTCATTTTCCCCGAACGAGATTCTGCCCTTCGGCGGAACCTCGTCCGGGTTCCTTTATGCTCAGAAGCAGAGAGTTCGACCGTCAAGCCGAGAAGCTCGGCTTGATTCGTCCCTCTCTCTTGAGAGGCGTAGTATACATAATGTTAGGAAGAGTTCATTCTGTAGTTTTAGGTAAGGACCCATGTCAATTATCTTGTTGGAAAATCCAATCAGGAGGAAGCTCAAGATCTTCAACCGAAAAAGATGTTCTTGAAGTAATGAAGAAGAAGTAAAAAAAAAGATGTTCTTGAGGTAAAGAAGAAGAGGGAAAACAGATGTTCTTGAGGTAAAGAAGTAAAGGGAAAAAAGATGTTCTAATGGTAAAGAAGAAGAGGGAAAAAAGATGTTCTTGAGGTAAAGAAGAAGAGAGGAAACAGATGTTCTTGGGGTAAAGAAGAAGAGGGGAAAAGATGTTCTTGAAGTAATGAAGAAGAGGTAAAAAAAGATGTTCTTGAGGTAAAGAAGAAGAGGGGAAACAGATGTTCTTGAGGTAAAGAGGAGGAGGGAAAATGTTCTTGAGGTAAAGGAGAAGAGGGAAAAAGATGTTCTTGAGGTAAAGAAGTAGAGGGAAAAAGATGTTCTTGAGGTAAAGAAGAAGAGGTAAAAAAGATGTTCTTGAGGTAAAGAAGAGGAGGAAATAGTGTGTAACAATATTTAATAAATTCTAAGGAGAGATAGCAAATGAAGAAAAGCCATGCTCGCACACATTCTGAAAGTACAGAACAGGTAACGGGGGAAACTATGCTTACCCATAATGCATATCTGTGCGTGCGTGAGTTACGCGTGTGCGCGCATGTTCGTATGCATGCCTAAATGAAATATATCGTGAGTAAAAAATTTTATAATGCGTGCATATTGTAATGTTCGGAAAACGGAAACATATCTAACGAACTGGAAGTTGTGAGACGGGAATTTACCAGCCGGCGTTTTTATGTTTTTACACCACATTCGATCGAATCACGAGATTGATTGTAAAAAAGAAAAAAAAATTAACTTGGAAAAAAAAAAAGAAATGAAAAACAACAAAAAAAGAAGAAATAGATTTTTTTCATGGCTTTTTATTCAATATTTGTTTTAACCGAACCGAATTTCGTCAGACTAAATTTAAATATGGCATCGAGCGGTAAACAAACAACAACAACAAAAAAAAAAGAAATTAAAATTAAAATGAAGAAAAATAAATAAATTTTTGATTATTTAAATTTTAGTTTTCGAAATTCGATCGATCAACCCAGAAGATGAACGTCATTTAAGCAACATTTTCTGCTACATTTATTGATAAAAAATAAAAAAAATATATATATATTTAAAAACTTTTCTCATAGAAAGCATTATTTTCTGATTATATTCATTGCAACATTCGGTCGGCAGTTAGAAACGCAAATTGGAAATAAAAAAAAATAATTCTGTAGTAATTTCTGTCTAAATTTCTGGGAGGAGCAGAAATCGTTCTTCTTTTTCTTTGTCCCGAGTCACTTCAGGACATAGGTCGTAATGCTTCTGAAGAAAGGTACGAATCCACCGTTTCTCTTCCAGCTATGGGTTAATAAAAAGAGCTGTATCACTAAATCAATATTATTTAAAAAAAACAAAAACAAACAAAAAAAATAACACCAAAAACATACGATCCCAAAAAATTTTCTGACTTTAAATAACCTACAAAGGGTTGATAAGCCGTAGGAGACGACTCAATCAATCGATATGCTTTTTCCATTAGCCACGTTAATACGCTATATGCAACTTTTATTTCAGTAACTTGACTCATTTCCTTATGGATAGTACCTTATTTATCTGTATACTTTTCTATAAACATGATTTACGTTGCATTTCTTAAAGAAAGTACTGGTAATGCATTTACTTTCGGTAAATTAATGGGTGTGGAACATTTCTTGTCTCATCCTTTCCCATTACAATGTAACCCGGATATAAGAGAGCCTGATATAAGAAAAACCCGGATATTAGAGAGATTTTCTCTGGTCCCAAATTAGAGCAATACTTACCTAAACAAAATAGACCAAATCCGGATATAAGAGAAACCCGGATATAAGATACTTCTTCACCGGTCCCGACAACTCTCTTATATCCGGGTTACACTATATATTTTTCGTTATTTTTTTCCGTCAAATTCAGAGATTTTCCCATTTCAATACGTCTCTTGTGACACCATTACCTCGAAGATATTCGAAGTTTTCCTATTTTCAAGCACCATTTAATATAATTAAACAAAAAAATCGTATTTAGTTGCATGGCTTTTGGGACAAGCCTGGAATTTTAATAGTCTCATATCGCAAAATCTTCAAAATATCTCTCTTCAGTCCTGCGTGCAGGTGTATTCTTCAACAAAGAGATGAAAGTGGCTCCCTTCATCATTTCCCTTTCATGGTCTTGTTTAATAAATATTATTTCCTGGTGTAAGTTAAAACAGACGCTATATATTATTAATGATTTGTTTAAAATTCGAAAATAAAAAAAAATCCAGCAATTCAGGAAATTTTTTACTTTCATGCATTAGAGTAAAAGTTATATATTAGACAGCCAAAATAGAGGAAGTCAATTTAAACCATATTATCCAACGGACAATTCAGTAGAAGCATATAATTTTTTTCCACGTTATTGACATCTTGCTAAAAGTCGTTTTTCTTTAATGTATGATAAAGTCTTGGACAACTTCCGAATATATTTCAGTGAAATCTTTCTATTTCGAAGATTACAGTTTAGAATTATCGTTTAGGTATAGAAAGAAATAGCAGGTTGAAGCCATATCAGGCCGGTGTTAATTTAATATATAAATCCTGGTTCAGTCACACCTTCGCTTGGCTCGTCCTGTTGTAAAGATGGTTGACGTTGCTCAGGTATAACGATAAGCTGAAGAGTAACCTCTCAGCTGTCAATGTGCCCCATACTAAATTTGAGTGTGTTGCCCTGGATAGAAATAACTGGAGATATCGGTGTCTGAGTGGTATCAGAAATTTTGAAATCAGTCGTATTGACCGGATAAGAGACGAAAAACAATGGTGAAAAGCGTCAGCAAGTAACCCTGTTGCTATGTCTCAAGATCCTCGCAATTGGGCTTGTATGCAAGTCACCAGCGGAACTGAATTGTCACGTAAGACACAAAAAACTGAATGAAGTTGTCATATACTTATAGGTCGAAATTGACAGGAGAGTTAATATATATATATATATATATATATATATATATATATATATATATATATTAGTGGTAAATATACACATACATATGCAAAATATATAAATATATATATATACATGCATACGCATACATATATATTTGGAATAAAAAAAAAATTCAAAGAGGATAGAATCCAGGTAGAACACAATGTCCAGGACAGAGTAAGGATATAACAATAAAAAGCTTAAACACTAATATTCCATGGTCATAATTTATTCCATTGGAATCGTAAATACGATCCAATTCGTCAGACCTACAAATTTGTAGGTCTGATGAATTGATCGTATTTACGATTCCAATGGAATAAATTATGACCATGAAATATTAGTGTTTAAGCTTTTTATATATATATATATATATATATATATATATATATATATATATATATATATATATATATATATATAGCCATAATTGTGCTGTTAGTTTTAGCGTGGACTCATTTACCATCCTTAGAAAGCCCCACTCAAATTACCACCTAAAAATGTTGGAGGCCATCTATATTCTATCTTTAAAGCCTTCTCTTTGTAAACAGAAGGACTTTATATTAGGCCTCCAACTAATTACCATTTAATTTTTTTCCACCAATAAACTTTGTGCATTGTTCTTTTTTTTTATTACATAATTTACACTATTTACCTCGATTTAGCCCTGTTGAGGGAGGTACGAAACCGGTTAGCTAGCTCGTTTTTCATTTTTACTTTATATATATATATATATATATATATATATATATATATATATATATATATATATGTAAAAAGTGAATATTGAAGTCAACACTCAAAGGCAACAGGCTGTTTCATGCTGGATGCAATCGTCAGGCCGCGAATGCATACGCTCTATCTCTGATATTTAATGAGCACTTTATCCCATAAGTATAGCACACTTTAAATCTATATTTCTTCATATATATATATATATATATATATATATATATATATATATATATAATTATTATTTATAAAAATTATAACGTAATTGTTGGCTATTGGAATTCATTCCGTATATACCAATTATATACTTGGGTATATATATATATATATATATATATATATATATATATATATATGACCATTTTGTTTAAAATTCGTTTTGTCTTGATTTAAGAAGAATGTTAAGAAATCTTACAACAAATTTTACTGAAATTTTCACAATCGAAAATCATAATTTATTATTATATTTTGCGTATATGAAAATATAAAGAGTGTCAGTTTAAACTGATACCAGGAGCATATGGTAAAGAGTAAAATAAAATAAAAAAGTATTTTGGGATAGGATTGTGGAATGTGAATAAAATATATTCCTTCCACAAAATAGCCGTAGGCATGCCCATTCTTAAGGACTTGTATTTTTTGAGTGTCTTCGGATGTGCAAACTTCGTGTGCAAATACTTCGGGGGTTTTTGTTTGGTTACTGAATAATAAATGTGCAACCATGTTTTATCAATTGCGAAGATATGTCCCCAAAAGATGCTCAAAATGCAACCCCAAAAAGCTTGTACTTGCTTACTCTATAACGATTTTGCAAGGCATTTAGTAATATTAGCATCTGCTTACGGTAATTTAATGCTTAGTGTAGCTTAGATGTGGCACAAGGCCGAATTGGCCAAATTGGCACCAACTTATGAATTATAAACTGATGGGTGGGTCTGCGCGCATCTCTCCTGATACGGTGATTTCTTTTTTTTTTTTTTGCCGACCAGTGAAAATTAAGACATGAATATACTCAATAATTTCATGTCACAGAATGCGTATGCTGGACCAAAATGGCAAACTACTGGTCAGAAATTTAACAGCTCTTTTTTTAATTCTGAGAATCATGGATTACTTTTGTTTACGTTTCGAACTATCCCGCCATAAAACGCATACACACAAACACAGACGCACGCGCATACACAACAAGACAACCATTAAGAATTCTGATCTAGAAGAGTCAACATTTGTCACCTTTTTTGAAACTGCATGTTGATGATAAGTTGGCCAACCTGTTGACATCCCTCCAATAAATGATGCTACGGCTATTATCTCCCCACTAAAATATATCGGAGAAAAACGTATTTCATCAGTTCCAATATGTGATACGGTGATGGCGCCTGAAGAAGGGAGAGACGGCATGAAAAGCCACTTACCGAAGTTGATAACAATGAAAACCTCTTAAACTTTATTACCCCTGACCCGTAGGAGCAGCACATGTACTCAACTGCAGTAGAAGTGGTGTTTCTTGGGCAAGATATCCTGACGGGGACCAACCCTCTCCAGGCCGGTTTTGAATTCTTAGACCGGTTGCCACCCAAGGTTATAAAACTCAGTCTGTCCTGCCATTTACCCATAAGAAGATTGATACCTTTCCTAAGGTTATTAGAAAATAAGTGAATGTAATGGATCCGAATGGAATTCACACTCGGTTCTCCGATTACCCAATCCGACCCACTATCTGTTACTTCACCACTTCACAATTTATATATAATGGAAACTGATACTCTAAATCATACTATAAGGGAAGATCATGCGTAAAACACGGAATGTTTACCCAACATACTCATACTCTAGTTTCGAGGTTTCTTCAGCAGGAACGAGAAATAATCACAGCTCTCTGCTTATCATTTAAAAGTTATTTAATAATTTTAATTTTATGTTAATAGTTCAGTTCCAAACCGGAAAAAAAAATCAGATATAAAGAAATGGAGACATCAAAAATGACACTTTTACGCACGTGGCTCTCAACAGCTTCCCGTATTTTATTGCTCTACGCAACATTTGATTGTTTACAATTAATCTTTATCAGCAACCGCTTTATAAAATAACGGCATTAAAATGTTTTCCAAATGATATTCTCCAAGTGATCTTCTTCTTCTTCTTCTTCTTCTTCTTCTTCTTCTTCTTCTTCTTCTCTTTTTCCACATCTTTTTCTTCTTTTTTCTCTACTTCTCCCTCTTCATCTTTTTCTGCTTCTATCTCTCCCTCTTCTTCTTCCTTTTTTCCCTCCTTTTCTTCTTCCTTTTTTCCCTCCTTTTCTTCTTCCTTTTTCACTTTTTACCCTTCTTCTTTCTTTCTCTCTTCTTATTCATTTTTCCGCTGTTCTTTTTCCTGACAACCATGAGTTCTGTCTTCAAGCAACTAATGTTTAGTCCTTTCTTCTAGATTTTCCTTCCCTAACTTCTATAAGATCTAATATAGATTCTTTTCTGTGTCTGCTATCAACAATGTGTCATCTACATATCATATGTTGTTAAGGTTATGATCGCCAATAAATGAATACTGGTATAGCTTTTAATTTTCAAACAGTCACCCCACTGTATAGTTTGAATAGCCCTGGAAAGAATATATATCCTTGTCTTAATCAACTTTCTATTTTTGTATATTTACTGAATTCATTTTCTCTCATTATTCAGACAGCAAACTGCCTGAATAAGTTCTGGATTATTATAATATCCTTTCCAAATTTAGTCACGGTTACGTAGTGTTGTGGAGTAGCTGAACACCCCCACACGATGGACTGGTTTAAACTATTTAAACAGCACTCTCTTACTGAGGGAGAGCAGTTAACGTTTGGATTTCGTTAAGCTCTGAAAGTCGATTTCTCTAACTTCCGGCGGAGAGGAACCCAGGCGGAGATATGCCTACGGGCAGAATCTTGTCTGGGGAGGTAGGCAGCTGCCCGACCCCGTGTATTCCATGTTAAAAAGCGGCCTTGTGCAACATCCCGTCTTGTGCCACATTCCGCCTTGTGGGCAGGTTTCGCGTAAATACTGAGGAGTTAATGATTAACTTTATTACATTGGACTGTTTTCTCAACCGTGTACCACATTATTTTCCGGAATAAATTATTTCTTATTTTTTATATGGGTGTTAACATTACCTATTTATAGCACAATAATTGTCGACAAGGGATTCGAATGTATAAATTTCCAACGGGATACTAACACTGGCCGGTGGATTCGGGTTTAATGAAACTTACAGTCATATACCAAGAAATTGTTGGCGACGACTCAACCTCGGATTAATTCCAAGTCTGTATAATAGATTAACGTGTTAAAAACTAGTAAATAGTTTCTGCCGATAAAAGCCGTTGGTGTTCTTGATTCGGAGGAAGGAAAATTCGGGCATTTTTGGCTACGGTGTTTGTTGGAGTGTGAGTTATTTTCCTGACTGGTTACACGCATTGTGATTTAAGATAGTACCGGTGAATCGAGTTATCAGCATTTCTTTCTGCCCCCGATACTCGAGTCTGTACTTAGTGATTTTTCTTTGTGTTGTGAAAGTAATCTGCGACAAATTTGCTTTGAGAACGCTTACACTTACAGTTCAGTAAATGTTTACGAGGAAAAAAGTGTCGGAAATTGTTTGTTCAGTTATTTTATTTCTCTGCAGAAAAAAAAAAAAAAACAAAAACATGAATTCTGGTGTCATTCATATTCATTCGGGATATTAAGGTATATAAATACAGACTCGAAAAAGACCATCAAGAGACATCACAACCAGGTGAGGAGAAGGTACTCGGAGGTCATAAATAACCAGAAGGAAGAATAAATGAGGGTTATTTATGACATATTCGACGTACCGAGCACCTTAGTAGACCTTGAGGAGAAACGTTCGTGTAAACGGAGAAGAAAATTCACAAGGATTATAGAGATAAAGCCGAAAAAGAGAAAGTACGAGTTCCAGGGGAAGTAGTCAGTTCAAAAAAGAGAATGTTGTGGAATAGCTGAAAACCACCACAAGATGATCTAAGACTATGTAAACAGAGCTCTCTCTTAGTAAGGGAGAGCAGTTAACGATTAACTGTTTATTACATTAGCCTGTAATATCAACTGTGTACCATATTATTCAACGGAATAAACTACTTCTTACTTTCTATATGTCTGTCAACTTTTCCTAGTTACGATATACTACTTGGCAGTTCGAACAGTTTTTTGTGACGCATTTTATTAAACGTTTTTGCACAAAGTGGGTTGTAAAAAACTTTTTTTGGTAGACTCCAGACAACATGGCTGTAACCTTACCTTGTAATATGATATTAACATAAAATGGATATAAATTCCAGGAAGATAAAAGAACGTGTATTTATAATATAAATTAGTAATTACCAAATAGTAAAAAAATATACGGGCTGTCCAGTTATTATTAATGTTCTTTTAATAATATTCATAGATTTATTAATATCATGTTTTTAAGTTTCAAACCGCAGTTAATGTTGTTTTTAAGATTCAGATATGGTCGGAAATTGAATATCGATGAGATGCCCTTCGTGCAGCGTAACTTTGTTAATTATTTGTATATAAACTTCATTATTTACTTCAGCTTTTAGAAGGCACCTTTCGCTATCCCAATGCGCCTTTGGATTCCGATTTCCCAAATATTTAAATTTATCTTTGCTTTATTTTGTTATCTTCACTTTGTAATTTGCATGTTGGGCTGTTGTTTTTCCTGACAACCATGAGTTCTGTCTTCAAGCAATTAATGTTGTTTTTAAGATTCAGATATGGTCGGAAATCGAATATCGCTTAGACGCCCTTCGTGCAGCGTAACTTTGTTAATTACTTGTATATAAACTTCATTATTTACTTCATGTTATGTAAACATTTCATCAGTAACCAGTTTCCGTTGTAATATTAATAAATATTTCTAATGCATTTGTGGACACCCTGTATGCACGAAATAATAGCCAGTGAAGAAAAAGTTATCCTGATGTTATAATTAAACTCTTGTGGTTTTAATATCCGCAGAATTTTTTCCCGTAACGTTGGGGAAATGTTGGGGTTGAGCGGTGAGTTTGGAAAAACAGTTGATTGCAATGTTATAGTAACATCATCACAGTACTACATTTCTCCCAAAGCATACACAGTGTTGAAATAACGTTCCATATTACCTGCATATTGTAGAAATCTATTCACCCCCAAAACATCAGATAGGTTACTCGTTGTCTCTCTTAGCTTACAAAGCAGCTTCCGATGTGAAGATCTGAGAACAGATCCAGTCTTTCCTATTAAATAGTTACGGAATTACTGCAGCAAAAAAAATATATACATGGTGTCCCAAAATAATGTATACACTCTTTGAATCGTTATAACTTATTCAATTTATGTATTTTGACTTGTAAAAAAGATTAATACAAGAGAAAAATACACATTTAAAGACATTGAGAGTAAAATATATTAAAAATATTAACTTTAATAAGATAAAAGCCACTTGGGGCAATGGCAGAATGTTCATATAATGATGAGTTCAAATCAAATGCTCAAACTAGTTACA
Organism: Acanthosepion pharaonis; assembly: GCA_903632075.3. Lineage (NCBI taxonomy): Eukaryota > Metazoa > Mollusca > Cephalopoda > Sepiida > Sepiidae > Acanthosepion > Acanthosepion pharaonis. The sequence goes on along the minus strand of CAHIKZ030000404.1, from coordinate 146,772 downwards.
GTTCTGTTCAACACACTTTTCATATCTTGAAGAAATAGTCCTACAAACGTCCAGTATCATTTCCTCTGTTATTTGACCAGATTCTTCTTCAGTTGCTACTCTCATTTCAGCAATTGTTTTAGGGTTCCTGCTGTAAAATTTGTCTTTTAGAAACTCCCGCAAAAAGAAATCCAAGGTTGTCAAATCTGGTGATCTAGGTGGGTATTCAATTGTCCCTCGTTTTCCAATCCATCTGTTTTGCATATTTTCATCCATATAAGTTCTCACATTACGGTAATGTATTATTAACTATTAATATTTAAAGGGTGTATACATTATTTTGTGACACCCTGTATACTGAGAGTAACTGCAAAAATGTCCAAATTGTTATATTAAGTTCTGAAGCTTGTATTGTAGAAATGATTAAAGATATCTCACTGGAATTATCTGAGGTTTTTAAAACACTGTCGGGCTATACATTGAGTAATCGTAATGTATAATTACTCTCCAAGATGAACAGAAGAATCGTGATGAAATCGATCATAAACGAAAATGACATATTCATCATTAATCAAACATAGCCAAGGATTGGAAGCTCATGAAGGATGGAATAAAGTTCATATATATATATATATATATATATATATATATATATATATATATATATATATATGTTAAGGTGATCTCGCCCTCTAATCTTCTAACTTTTATGTCCTGAAGTAACAATATGTCTCACACATTTACTTTACAATTTCATTTTCAAGTCTTTTTAACTCTTCTTTGAACTGTCATAGCTGAAACTCGTCTCTCACGTACCAAAAGCCTTATAGATTGAGTTGGATTTTTTTTATTGATTTCTTTAGTTCTAAATTGAATAGATGATCCCCCTTTAATTTTTGATCTCCTGATCCAGTTTTCCTTTCTACTGTTCCATTTTTTTAAAACTTATTCAACGTTCTCTAGATGGTTCTTGAATGGATATGAAGATGGAAGACAGAGTATGAATATTGGTACCATTAATGAAAGCCTGAATGATCTTTTCCCTCTCAGCATTGCTCAGTTGGGAAGACAGAGAGGCTGACACAAAACGACATTTACCTGTTCTTTTTCTACCCGAATAACTCAATGGGTTTTTCAGTGGTTCTTACGACATATGGTGTCAAAATGGTTAAACTTCTCCTCTAAAAACGTGGGAAAAAATAAACACAATTTAGTGTTATTATAGATATAAAAAAAATGTTTTAGATGGATAGTTATGCAGTTACACGATTTGGACATTTCTGCTGAAACACACACACACACTCATATATATATATATATATATATATATATATATATATATATATATATATATATATATATATAAAAATAGAAAAAAAAACATGTTGTGTGCATAATCCGGATTTCCTTAGTATTTTTGTTTTTATTTATAAGAAGACAGTGCTCCATACAGAAGTAGAGCTTATATTATAATATTTTTTGTTTAAAAATATGATTCCTTCGCTACATAATGCATTTGTGGTATTTTTACAATAAAAATGTATTTTTATACTTTCATAGTATTTTGGCCATGGCTTGCGTTCCTGGCCTTAGGTCTCATATTGGGACCCCGAAGGAAATGTGTATACAGTATAAATCGAATGAAAAATGATAATGTTTATAAAAGAAAAATAAAATGATTGACATAACCAATATTTTTCAATATTTGTTGTGTCTGACATAATCACTGTGGCCATTGAATCGTATTTAATTTTTCCGTAGTGCAACCTACATGAATCTAGTCGATTGGTACATTGGGCGGCGTATATTATCATTATACAATTATTATTATTATTATTATTATTAATTATGTCATTATTATTATTGTTATTATTATTAACAGGAAATACATTAACTAATTTTGTTTTACGTTTGCTGACATTCCTAATGGATTGAAACGCGTTGCTAATATGTATTGTTATTCTGTCATTTCATGTTATCATTGTCTTTCAAGATATATTCATTTGTACCTCAGTTTTCCCACACACGCACGCGAACACACGTACGAAGACAAATTCACAGATACAGACACAACGCACACGGGCATATATATATATATATATATATTTATATATATATATATATTATATTTTTTGTTTAAAAATATGATTCCTTCGCTACATAAGAGTTCTCATGTTTCAAAAACGAGAGCCGAAACCATCTAAATAATTATTAAAATTAAGTTGAAATGTAGTTTGCTATTAGTAACAACGTTCATCTACCTTACAGAAAACCTAATACTAATCCCCTGTATGCACACCCTAAGTCAAACCACCCTCCATCTATAATTAAGCATATATCCACATCAATAGAGAAAAGAATCAGTATGAACTCAGCAAATAAGGAAATATTCCGACAACACAATAGTTTTTATAACACAGCCATGAAAAATAGCGGATACAAAAGCACTGACATAACCTATAAAAAAGACGGTACCAATAATAAGATAAACAGGACAAGAAAGATCATCTGGTATATACCCCCGTACAACCAAATGGTCGGTACCAAAGTAGGCAATAAGTTCCTAGTTTTAATTGAAAAGCACTTTCCCACTAATAGCAAACTTAGCGAGATCTTTAACAAAAACACCTTAAAATTGAGTTACAGCTGCACTGAAAATCTAGAAAGAATCATAAAAAGACATAATAAAAAAAATCCTAGAAAAACACGCATACCAAAACAGTAATAAAACTCATAATCTAAAATTAGATAAAAATAACGGAAAAATTATGTGATTGTAGAAACCCTAAAAACTGCCCGTTGGAAAAAAAATGCCTCACAAAATCCGTGGTATACCAATGCACTATCTCATCCATTGAGAGTCCTAACACTGATAGGATATACATAGGCTCAACGAAGAATAATTTTAAAATTAGCTGGAGGCAACACAAGAGCTCCTTCAAAAATATTCAAAATAGAAATCAGACATCTCTATCCCAATATTTCTGGAATCTAAAATAAACGAATAAAACACCAAAAGAAAAATGGAAAATAGTAAATAGAACAAGAACTTGTAAAACCTGGGATAATCCATGCCCTTTATGCCTACACGAAAAACTACCCATCATTAAGTTTCTAAATAATGAAAAATTATTGAACCATAGGCAGGAGTTAACGGTTCTTTTGCCGACATCAACAAATTTTCGCATTAAATAATTAGCATAAAAAAAAACCCATAGTATAATAAAAGTCTTAAAAGCTGAGCCAAATCATTAAATAGGAAAAACCCTTATTGTAGTCGTCAAAAAACAAATTGAAATTCAGTGTAATATGGTTTGTATATAAAACACCCACTTGAATAAACAAACAAATAAATAGATAATCAGATAGACAATAATAAAAGACAATTCTCCAGACACATAACAACTTGTAGGCGCGCCATAAAAATATCCCTCACTGGGAACTAACTAGAGGATGACCGCCAACATTAACCTTGAAATAGATACCCTACCCAACCTTAGAAAAACCTCACAGAGGATGATGAATCTATAGATAAGAATTAACTCTCTGACCACTTAACGAAGAAAAATAACTCCCACAATAACGAATGTTAGAACGAACCATGCCTAAAAACACACGTAAACCAAGAGATAGCTTATTCCTAAAATTTCGCTTGAAGATGAAACGGGACAAAATACCTCAATTCAACTTAATTTTAATAATTATTTGGATGGTTTCGGCTCTCGTTTTTGAAGCATGAGAACTCTTATGTAGCGAAGGAATCATATTTTTAAACAAAAAAAAAATTATATATATATATATATATATATATATATATATATATGCCCGTGTGCGTTGTGTCTGTATCTGTGAATTTGTCTTCGTACGTGTGTTCGCGTGCGTGTGTCGGAAAACTGAGGTACAAATGAATATATCTTGAAAGACAATGTTAACATGAAATGACAGAATAACAATACATATAATACATATACATATAAGCAAATAACAATACATATAATACATATACATATAAGCAACGCGTTTCAATCCATTAGGAATGTCAGCAAACGTAAAACAAAATTAGTTAATGTATTTCCTGTTAATAATAATGACAATAATAATAATGACATTAATAATAATAATAATAATAATAATAATAATAATAATAATAATTGTATAATGATAAGATACGCCGCCCAATGTACCAATCGACTAGATTCATGTAGGTTGCACTACAGAAAAAATTATATACGATTCAATGGCCACAGTTACCATGTCAGACACAAGTATTGAAAAATATTGGTTAAGTCAATC
>CAHIKZ030000404.1:82500-132500 GCA_903632075.3 Acanthosepion pharaonis | reverse complement strand
AATAATTTGTAATCCATCGGAAAAAAAAAAAAAAAAAAAAAATAATATAACCACGACCTGCCTAATAATAATAATAGTAATAATAATAATAATAGTAATAATAATAATAATAATAATAATAATAGTAATAATAATAATAAAAATAATAATAATAATAATATAATAATAATATAATAATAATAATATAATATTAATAATAATAATAATAATAATATAATAGTAATAATAATAATAATAATATAATAATAATAATAATAAATAATAATATAATAATAATAATATAATAATAATAATAATAATATAATAGTAATAATAATAATAATATAATAATAATATAATATAATATTATAATAGTAATAATACTAATATAATAATAATAATAATAATAATAATAATAGTAATAATAATAATATAATAGTAATAATAATAATAAAAATAATAAATAATAATATAATAATAATAATAATAATAATAATAATAATATAATAATATAATATTAATAATAATAATTATATAATAATAATAATAATAATATAATAATAATATAATATTATAATAATAATATAATAGTAATAATAATAATAGTAATATAATAATAATAATATAATAATAATAATAATAATATAATAATAATAATAATAATAATATAATAGTAATAATAATAATAATAATAATAATAATAATAATAATAATAATATAATATAATAATATAATAATAATAATATAATAATAATAATAATAATAATAATAATAATAATAATAATAATAATAATAATAATAATAATAATAATAATAATCCAGAAACTATTGATCATCTTCTATCAGGTTGCACGGTGTTGGCTCCCACTGAATATAAAACCCGACATGACAGAGTGGGCCAATATCTGCACTGGAAAAATCTGCAACTTCTACGGGAAGGAAACTGAAAGAAACTGGTATGAACACCACCCAGACCCGGTTACGGAGATAGGACCTGTTACAATTCTATGGGACTACACAATACACACTGACAGAACAATCAAGGCCAACCGGCCAGATATTGTTATTAAAGACTACAAACAAAAACGATGCCTCCTTATTGATATGACAGTCCCTGCTGACTGCAATGTATCTTTGAAGATATTCAAAAAGTTGTCAAAGTACATGGACCTTGAAATAGAAATCTCGAAAATGTGGCATATGGGAACATCAACAATCCCTGTTGTAGTTGGAGCCCTAGGTTTGGTTGGAAAAGATTGCAGTAGACTAATTGAAGGGATTCCTGGAAGTCCATGCCTCAAGGAGATACAAAAAATTATTCTGACAAGTACAGCCCACACTTTACGAAGGGCTTTATCTATATAATTTAATCCTTTTTTTTGTCAGTGGAAAGTGTCATGACGCCATTTCTAACCTTAGGTCCCTGGGCGGGACCCGGAAAGAAATGTGTAAACGCCAGAAATCAAAGAAAATAACAATAATAATAATAATAATAATAATAATAATAATAATCCAGTTAGAGATATATGTCATGTAACAATTTATGATAATTTATAATAATATGTAAATTTTAGGGATAAAAAATTGAAGATATTGGTATGAACGCCACCTAGACACAGTTACAGAGATAAGAGCAGTAACAATTTTATGGGAGGTTACAATTCACACAGACAGAACAATCAAAGCTAATCGCCCAGGCATCTTGATCAAATGCATTGGCATTTGATCAAGATGCAGAATATGCTTTCTTATTGATATGGCAGTTCCTGCAGATCCTGACGGATGTATAAAAATCTTAAAAATACAACGAACTCTAAAAAAATGTTGCACATGAAGACATAAATAATTCTAGTTATGGTTGAAACCCTTCGTTAGATTAGAAAATGTTCTGAGAGACTCATTAAACGGATTCTTGATTTCACGTGTCTTAATGAATTACAAAAAATACAAGTACAGCTTACACCTTACGAAGAGTGTTATCAATGTAAAATATATATTATATGTATTATATGTATATATTAAAAATGTATTATATGTATATTTAAAATATGTATTATATTTATTATATGTATATATTAAATATGTATTATATGTATTATATCTTTAAAATTATATCAATGTAAAATATGTATGATTTTAATTTTAATTTGTTTTTAAATTTTTACAAAATTTTTCAGTGGAAAATATCATGATGCCATTTATAATCGTAAGTCTTATTGGGATTCTGAAGGAAATGAGTATACAAAAGGATTCAATAATAATAATAATAATCCTTGCAGACTTTGAAGATCATCTATAAGCTATCAAATTCAAGGATCTTGAATTCGAAATCTCAAAAATGAGGCATGAGGGATCCTCAAAATTCCTGTTGTAGATGGAGCCTTCGGATTGGTTAGAATAGGTTCCAGTAGACTAATCGAAGCCGTCTCTGGAAGCCCATGCCTTATAGAAATACAAAAAATTATTCTCATGATTACAGCGCACACTTTACCAAGGGATTTATCTATGTATTTTTTTTTTAATCTTGTGTCAGTGGAAAATGTCATGATACGATTTCTAACCTTAAGTCTCTGGGTGGGATTCGGAACGAAATGTATACACACTAGAAACTAAATGAAATAATAATAATAATAATAATAATAATAATAATAATAATAATAATCCCTGAAGGCTGCAATGTATCTTTGAAGATTTTCAATGAGCTATCAAAATACAAGGATCTTAAATTCGAAATATCAAAAGTGTGGCACATGGGAACATCTACATTCTCTATTGTAGTTGGAGCCCTCGGATTGGTTAGAAAAGATACCAGTAGACTCATTAGGAGAATCCTGGAAACCCATGCCTTAAAGAAATACGAAAAAATTGTTTTCACGTGTACAAGCCACAACATACTTATGCATACATTTTATCTATGTAAAATATTTTTTTTTGTTTTTTTTTTTCAGTGGAAAATATCATGAAGGCTATTTCTGACCTTTGGTCTCTGGGCGGGACATAGAAAGAAATGTGTATATACGAGAAATCAAAGGAAATATAAGGATACAAATAATAATAAATAATCAACAGTGTATTTAATCATTTATTTTACATGCACAGGCTCAAAATCTTTTGCCAAAGACCATGAGTTGAAATACTGGAAATATTTCAGTGATGCCATTCGTAAGGACTTCGGATTACAAAAAAAATGTACATAGGTAACATTCGAGAAAGTGATGCACGCAATAATATGTATGCATAGGCAACCACTCGTATTTGAGGATACCTTTCTACTAGGGCGGCTAGCCATTGACTACTGCAAACGCTTGCTCAGGCGCATTTGTGTTTATTCAACACCCACAGAGCCCAGCTGTGGTTTATACTGCAACTATGCTGAGCAGAACTTACTTACAGTTTCTGGGAAAAAGAGCGTGTTATCTAGCTTGGTCAACAATTTGAGCAAGCTCAGAACCCTCAAGCCTTTGCCCACGACGATTTGTGACTTCGTACTTCCGTCTGCCCAATTTCTCTCACAAGGCTTGGGTCACTTGCCAAATGTTCTAAACGCTGTGATCGGACCGTTCAGTCCGATAACATTTCGAAGTCTCCTTCCTGACAAATCGTATCTCATTGTCACAGTGTGAACTTTCTAACCACTCGGCCACTCAATAGATCTTGCTTTTGATAGAAGCATTAGGGAGTGGAACAAAGTGAATATTAGAAATTGCTAGGGTTCAGCTAAGGAGATTGAATGCAGCATACTCAGATGAAAGAGAAAATAAGAAAAAAGTACAACAGGGGAATGCGTCTCGGGTTAAATAGAAACCTGAATTTACAAAACAGTATATCTGCCATAAACACTTTAGCTGTCCCTCTGGTGTAATAGATCTTCAGCATCATTGCCTGGACTATAGCTAACATTAATCGAGTTGACGACAAAAAGACCGCAAGACCGATGTTGATCATCATTAAATATCCAGATCCGAAGGAGGCAGAGAATTTGTTCAACTAGAATTGTCTTACAAAATTGCAGCAATCGGTCTTAGTACAGAAAACTGGATGGCGATCTGTGTTAAAGAAAATAAGAAATAAAAAAGAATATTCGGTTATAAAGGAAGCCGTAAAGTGTGAAAGGAAATCTTAAGTGGGTGAAGAAGAGCATGTAAAGGATAATATATCTAATCCAGCAACAAAGAACCTAAAAAAGAAGGCAAAATCAAATACAAAGGAATAAATGCAGAAGCAATGGCAAGACAAACATCTTCATGATTAATACTCAGCCCGTGTCAATGAAGGTGATGGAGGCAAAACCCAATACTCATCTGTAGTTACGTTGTGCAGGATTAAAACTGAAACCGAACGTTTTATTTTCGCAGCAAAGGACCAGTGCTAGCTAATTAGAAATTACCAAGTAAACACTGTAATGAATATCCAAAGAGAGTTGATCATCTTTATATATATATATATATATATATATATATATATATATATATATATATATATATATATATATATATATGATAAGCAAATATAAATGGATATAAATCCGACAGAATGAAGAAAATATCTGGAAAAACAAAACAAAAATCCTTAAAATGCGATTATGATGTTTTTAATATGAATGAAATGTCGACGTCTGACGTTTCGGTTTAATAACCTTCTTCAGGACAATATTCATTAAAAATACAATTAACATAATCAATATAACACGACGAAAACGATGGACATAAAAACAAGACTTATCCAAAACAGATAAATGAAAATTTTAAATGATCAGCTTTCCGTTTGAGCGTGGTCACGTTGTCGTCAAATGGGCGACGCTTTAAAAACGTATTCTTAAATTTTTTTATAAATTTGATTCCGATGGAAAGATTTTTCATATATACAGTTCGTTAGAAAATCTTTTCTGTTCTTGTAGGAATACGCGGAGACTAGTAGATTCCTGTATCTTCGGATAAGCATGCAGTCCTCCATGTAATAAAATGAATATTGTCCTGAAGAAGGTTATTAAACCGAAACGTCAGACGTCGACATTTCATTCATATTAAAACATCATAATCGCATTTTAAGGATTTTTGTTTTGTTTTTCCAGATATTTTCTTCATTCTGTCGGATTTATATCCATTTATATTTGCTTATCATACTGTCCACTGCAAATACAAACCATATGCCACATTTTCGAGATTTCTATTTCAAGGTCCTTGTATTTTGGCAGCTTTTTGAATATCTTCAAAGATACATAGCAGTCTGCAGGGACTGCCATATCAATAAGGAGGCACTTTTTTGTTTGTGGTCTTTAATAAGAATATCTGGGCGGTTGGCTTTGATTGTTCTGTCAGTGTGTATTGTGTAGTTCCATAGAATTGTAACAGGTCCTATCTCCGTAACCGGGTCTGGGTGGTGTTCATACCAGTTTCTTTAAGTTTCCTTCCCGTAAAAGTTGAAAATTTTCCAGTGCAGATATTGGCCCACTCTATCATGCCGGGTTTTATATTCAGTGGGTGCCAATATCGGGCAACCTGATACAAGTTGATCAATCGTTTCTGGATATTTATCACAGAATCTGCATTTTGGGCTGACACAATATTTTAGTATATGTGCTTGATAATTCCTAGTTAGCAAGCATTGGTCCTGCGCAGCAAGGATAAAACCTTCAGTTTCCGCTTTCAACCCTGCACTACGTAGCCACTGATGGGTACGGGTTTTGTCTACGTCAGCTTGTTTGGTACGGGCAGAGTATTGGCCATGAAGCGGTTTATCTTGCCATCGCTTCTGTAACTGGTCGGTTGCATTGGTTTTAGCTATCTTTTTTAGGTATTTTGCAGTTACAGCCGGTGTATTGTGCTGTAGTTGCATCTCTACACCCATTTGGAACTCCATTTTGAATTTGTTGGCTTCCTTCATTACGGAGTAGAGACGCTTACTACTTTCATGTTCCTTGACGCATACCATCATCCAGTCTTCTGTAGTTTCCAAGTAGCTTTGGAGGCCAATTGTTGTAGTTTTTGTAGGACAGTTCTAGTTGAAATAATCCTCTGCCTCCTTCGGATCTGGGCACATACAGACGATCAACATCAGGTTTGGGATGATGCATGTTTAGCAGGTGAGAAGCTTTCTCGTTTTGGAGTCCATTCGCTTAATTTCAGCTATGGTGCAATTAAGGACATTGAAAGATCAACATAAAATAAGAATGAAACCAGTAAAATTCACTATTTTTCGCTTTTTTACGAGGTTGTCACTATAGGGATGGACTCCATTATCAAGTTAAATGACTGTTAAACAATCAACTTCTTGTTGGTTAGAATTGCGGGAAGTTTGTTTTGCTTGAAAATTTGGGGAGCTTTTAGTTTAGAATTTGTGTTGAAATGGATTTGTCTTGAAATCGATTTTTCATTTTTCGCAGTTTTTCACTAAACGCAATGGCGTAGAAATAAAAATGAGGAATTGTTTAGCTCATCATGATGTAAGTAACCTACTCGGAGGAAAAAATTGAAACTTGAATAATATCGATATTTGGTCGGCTTTATCGATTATTGATTTTTAAAAAAATATCAATAGTTTACGTAAAGAATCAGCTCTTACATTGTACAATTTATTCGCCAAGTTTGGTCAAAATCGGTTGGATGTATCTCGAGTGAAAAGGTGTCACACAGACAGACAGACACACAAACATCCTCTGTTTTTTATATATAGATAAAAACGTTGTCAATCGCATAACCAGCCTCTGACTCACCGGTTTTTAGGGAGTTTTTTGTGGGTATGAAGGATATATCGTGATGAATAATAATTATTTTTAGGACGTTTTACCACATATTTGTTGGCAATTAGGCTTCATTGTTTGATAATTAAAAATTTATCGCCGGTCATCTTTGATATGACTGGGAACAAAATGCTGATCTCCGTTTCATTTATTTCGATTTTAATTTGCATATATCTCCGTTTCTTCCTGTTATAATTACCCACCAATGAGAAATAAATTTAAATAAAATTTCCTGTAGCTGTTTAATAAACATTAGTTTTAATTATAAATGTGGCTTAATATTGATGAGACGGCTCCAATAATAGGGGAATTATGTCTAAGTCACCACCGTTCGAAATCAGTTGCCCCTATTACAAACGGCGGAAGAGGCCGGACGATAGACTGAAGATTAGATTGAGATCCGTGTTTGATCTCAATCAATTGTCATTCACAGCATGCCAAATGTCAAGGCCGAGAGAACGAGCAGTTTTGATCTTCCCACTCGTGATGTTCCTACAATTAAAAAAAAATGTCTTTCCCGTTCAAGAGATGAGATCAGTTTTGAAGTTGTGAACGGCCTCTTGCGTTATGGAATAGAGTGCCAGTATTAGGAGTTGAACGAAATCCCATTCAAGCATTCACTAATGGCGACGTGAAGGATATTCAAAGAAAAGTCACGTATGTTACTAAATGAGTCCAGTTATATAAGCAAACAAATCAATCATGCGCAATAACTCTTCTCCGTCAACTAGTGTTTATATGAGTTCAAATATCATTTGGGAGATTGTATCTCTGACAAAAAAGTAAGTACACACGTTGGCTTGACAAACACAACATTATCCCGACGTCTAACATACCATTTGTTGTATACAAGTTTGATCGTACAACATTTAAAAACACACTTATGTACAGATTCACAATACAGTAAAATACATTTTTATCAACAGCAATATACTACACCATGAAAATAAACAAAAACTTTCTTTATATCTAAATCAAGTAACCAACACTTAACAAAAATTGTTATGAATATACTAAAAATGTCTTAAAAACATTTCAATTGACTAACATCAAATATAATTTTAAAAATTACCATTTTGCGATTTTACCATTTCTGGTTATCGCCCTTTGACTGGGAACTCTTGTTTACAAAACATCGTAACGACAACGGTTAAATTTAAAATAATAATAGCAGAGAGCGTAAACGCACAGACACAAATATATATATATATATATATATATATATATATATATATATATATATATATATATATATATAAAACAGGAGAGAGAGAGGAGAGAGAATTATTATTATTATTATTATTATTATTAAATCCTTTTGTATACTCATTTCCTTCAGAATGCCAATAAAACTTACGATTATAAATCAGAATGCCAATAAAACTTACGATTATAAATCATGACATGATATTTTCCGCTGAAAAAAATTAAAAACAAATTAAAATTAAATCATACATATTTTACATTCATATAATTTTAAAGATATGATACATATAATACATATTTGATATATACATATGGTACATATAAAATATATTTTATATATAGATACAATACATATAATACATATTTTACATTGATAATACTCTTCGTAAGGAGTAAGCTGTACTTGTACTCGTTGTAATTCATTAATGCAAAGGAAACCAGGAATCTGTTTAATGAGTCTATGTTGAATTTGTTCGAAAATTACACCATAGATATGTTCTAAAATCACAACAAAATATTTTTATTCTAAATTCAACACCATCACTTGATAAGCCACCAGAAGTGTTGAAACAAAATGGTTATATTTGTAGTGATTTTAAAACATATGTTATGTCATGATTTTCGAATAAATTATATTTGCTCTACTCTGTATTGAGCACTCTTTTTAAAATAGTATGTTTTGCTTATTGGATTTTATTCCATATGCACCAGTCCCATACTTGTATATATATATATATATATATATATATATATATATATATATATATATATATATATATATTATAGGATAAAATGTTCGTCAAAATTACGCAAAATGGAAGTAACACTGATATCTCATTCTAACAGATATATCTCTATCTATAAAAGGCAGGATGTCTCTCTCTCTCTCTCTCTCTCTCTCTCTGTGTGTGTGTGTGTAACGAATGAACGGCCTCAATTTCCGACGGATTTGCACCAGAATTTACATGCACACGCTCCATGTTAGTGGGAAGACCAAGACCGACTTTGCATTTCCCAAATCACATCGATAATGGAAATAATCGATTTTTCATGCTTCTAAGGAAGTTTTTATGTAGTTTGCGGCCATTTTCTACTGGCCAGAGAGAGAGAGAGTCTATTGCTGGCTTGCACGAATAGGCAGGAATATTCTATTGGCCAGCGTGAGAGCCAACAGCTGACTGACACGAATGTTAACTAGCATGCTAGCATGCAAAAAAAAAAAATCGATAGCTGCATTCGTCACAAGTTGGAAAATTTTAAATCTGCATGGCACTTTACTCCAATTGGATCATTCGCTTGTTTAAACTCAACGTTGATTCTGATTCCGCAGAACTGGGTTAGGTGTGAAAAGTATTTGTTGTTAAGATTCTTTTTTCATTCGGTTTTTCTAGTTACGAGTCCTTTTTTAAAGCTGATCGTTTTGTGTTCATTTTGTTTAGTTCTTTTTTCGTAACAGATTTAATGTTTAGTATAGAGCTTAGAAAAAATTCGCAGTGTGAAATAGGCAAGAAGTAAGGCATGTAGCAACATCAGCACAGCAAAAGGCACTCCTTTAAAGGCAAGGAAGGGCAAAAATATTTTAAGTCAAGTGATAGCTATTGCTGTATGTGTCGTACGATTTTCGAAATAAATGTATACCATAAAATCTCCATTAGCTTCAACCACGTCCTCCAGATAACTTCGGAATCTTCTGCAACTCTTCTGGGAGGTCTCTTTCTTTAAGTTGGTGAATGCTACCATAATTCCTGCCTTCACTTCATCTTTGGCATTACAAGGAGTTTGATTGGTCTCTCGTTCAACTGTGCCCCACCATTAATAATCAATCGGGTTAGATTCTGGGGAGTTAGTTGGCCAGATGTATGGGGTGATGTGGTCGCAGAAATTGCCTGAGAGCTATAACTGAGTTCTGCTTTCGTGGCATAGTGCGAGGTCCTTGGCCAGACATAGGGTGTTCTAGCAGACATTCTCTACACACAGGGGTGCACTACCTCCTCAAGTCACTTGTTGTAGGCATCTGTGTGAAGTTTGAGGCCCTGTAGGAAGATATATGGAGGCATAACTTCGCCATCGCTAATGGTCACACTAAACACCATCGTAATCCAGTCAGACTCATCCAACTCTTTCCAAATTCTCAGCACTGTCCTCAGATTCATACCCAAATACTCTGAGATATTCTTATTGGTGCTTTCGGGATTCTTAGATGTTCTTATTGGCGATTCAGCTACTATGAGATGTTCTTATTGGAGCTTCCGGTACACTCATGTGTTCTTATTTGAACTTCCTGTAATGTTAAGCCCTACAGCATACCGTTTACCATTTCTAAAGAAGTGAATTACGTCATGGTGCTCTTTTTTCTCACAGGCGGTGTAAAACTGACACTGTGCAGTCGACAAAATCAAAAACTAAAAAGCGTTCAACAGTAGGGCGCGACACTCTGTTTCATGTTAAAGGCAGTCGACAGGCCACGTGCTTTGTGTTTTTGCTTGACTATTTATATGTACGGACCAGTCACTCATTGACGTAGTATTTATTTTGGTGGAACGTAACGGTTATGATTCGAAATATTCTAGGGCTTATTATTTGGGAATAATTATATATATATATATATATATATATATATATATATATATATATATATATAATATATAAATAAGGGAAAAATTATGTAACTGTAGAAACCTAGAAGACTGTCCATTAGAAAATAAATGCTGCATTAAATCAGTGGTATACCAATGTACTATATCATCCACTGAGAGCCCTAGCACTAATGAGATATACATTGGGTCCACGAAGAATGATTTTAAAGATAGATGGAGGCAGCATAAGTGTTCTTTCAATAATATAAACAAAAGAAATCAGACTTCCCTATCTAAATATTTTTGGCATTTGAAGGAAATAAATAGGACACCTAAAGTTAAATGGAAAATCATTAACAAGGCTAGAACATGTAAAACCAGGGATGACCCATGCCCTTTATGCCTTGCACATAATTAAGCTTCTAAATAATAATAATCTATTAAACAATAGACACGAGTTAACGGTTTTTTGTAGGCATCATCAGATTTTTGGTTTGAACTATTAGCTAAAAACTAGCATACAATATAATAACTTGTTTAATCCATAGCCCAATCATCAGATTCATGGTTTGAATAATTAACTAAAAACATGTATACAATATAACACCCTTCATAATCCATAGCCGAAATAAATAGCTTAAATACCCTAAAAAAATATATATATAACCCTTTATGAAGTCGTCAAAAAACAAACGTTACGACAGTTTTTGTTTGTTTTTGTTATATGCACAAATCCCTTTCATAAAAAAATAAATCTCCATAGACATGCAAACTAGACGAGGGTGAAGACATCTTCCGTTTCAAATTTAGACACCCCCCCCACCTTTCACTGACTTGACGTCTACGAAAATAACTCTATACTGATACTTATTATTAACACCCAACGCTCGCCTACCCAACTTAAACAATTCGCCCTAGCTGTTACCATGGAAATTTTGATTTCAATTTTTAAAACACGTAAATTTCAGAAACACGTTATTCCAAAAAAAAAATTTCGCTTGAAGATGGAACTGAGCTTATTTTAACTCAATTTAATTTAAATAATTTAAATAATTATATTGAAGTTTTCGGCTCTTGTTTTGAAACATGGGACTTCTTATGTTGCGATTTGGAATCATATTTTTAAATAAATAATATATATATATATATATATATATATATATATATATATATATATATATATATATAAGTAACGAAAATCTGGGTAATCCGAATGGATAATCCTAAGGTGGATGAAAATCGGAGAGGTCAATGTTAAGTCAGAGCGAATAATTTAATTTAAAGAAAAAAAACAAACCTGTTTAAGGTTCCATTGTTATAATTCATTTCACCAGAGCTTTTATTTAAAGTGACGTCTGAAGATCCAGAGAAAAATAAAATCTCAGGTGAAATAAACTATGACATGGAAGCTTAAAATGATCTATTTTTTTCAAATTTATATATATATATATATATATATATATATATATATATATATATATATATATATATATTTATATATATATATATATATATATATATATATATATATATATATATATATATATATATATATATAAAAACTAATCTCTTCGTCACCGAGGTGGAACAGTTTGTATGATGTTTGCTTGACAAGCTAGCTGTCAGGGTTCCAATTTTCGGTAGTGGATGGGCACTGCTGATGAGTCCCAAATATAGGACGAAACGGCCGTCCAGTGCTTTCTGCTGAGGGTCTTTCAGACTCGATGAATTAATATATATATATATATATATATATATATATATATATATATATATAAATATATATAAACAAAAGACAGCTTTTTAGCCGGCGCGTTTCGTCCTCTAAGTGAATTTATCAAGCCAGATGTAAGGATTTTATTTTGTAAGAAGTGTTATATAAAAGTGCAAACATTTTATTGCCTTTTCAAAATGTTTAGATATGTGAGTGATCATGAATATTCACCATGCAAGTTCATAAAAATGAGGTCGTGCAATTCAATGTCTAATAAACGAAAGTGAGTAGGTGTTTCTCTCTCTCTCTCTCTCTCTCTCTCTCTCTCTCTCTATATATATATATATATATATATATATATATATATTAAAATATAATAGATAATGAATGTGTATTATGTCTGATCATGAGCCGTTCGAATGCTTTAATTTCTGGTTAAAATAAAGACAAAAATTGACCAACATTTGGATATTTTTTTATTAAGCTTGTCCTAAGCTTTCGGCTCACATGATCCATTCTCATACTAGTTATACAGACATGAAACAAAGATATCAACTGTCAAAGCTGATATTTTGTTATTTTGACTTAGAAAATTGCTATGCCACGATAACGGCCGCGGAATAGCAGAGGCAGATCGTCAGTTCAAGATGTGGTTCTGTGACGTCATACCACGTGATAGACCAAAGTATTACAACAGAACCATTGTAATGTGTTGTGACCAGTTTGAAATGTAATTTTGTAGAGTGTGGGTTGCTTCGTTTCAATGTAGATGGCCACCAATGAATGTGTGTGTATGTGTGTGTTTGTGTGTGTGTGTACGCAAGTAAGTATTTAAATTATTTGGGGTTGGGATTGATTTATGTGTTTTAAGTGTTACATAAAATGGTGAGATATATTTAATCGTGTTTCTTTTAAGTTTTTAGTTTATTTGTGGTCATGTATCTTTGCCTGGGAAAGTAGTATGTATGTAGTATCATATAGAATAGTTTGTCAACCGTATTCGAGGATAAATGTCTATAAGGGCGGCTAGCCAATCCCTTACTCAGGCACATTATTAAACACCCAGACACACAGAACCCATTTTTGGTATATACTGCAACTATGCTGAGTAGATCTTAGTTCCGAGTTAGTCCTCGGCCACGATTACTTGTGTCTTCGTGCTAGAACAGTTACCAACGGTCCCAAGGGTTCCATCTATCCAATTTCTCGAAGTAGGATTGCGCAACCCGGGGTATGGTTTTCAGGCACTTTCCAAAGATTGTTCAATTTTTCTTTTGCTATTTCAATTTGCCTTTTCACATAAAATAAATAGACAACGCTTGTCTATATTATTTAATGAAACGTGTATGAATGAAAAGATGCTGCCTAAATACACACAATTTAAATTACATGATCCAGCAGCCCACAATATTACCAATAATTGGAATTACAAATGTAGCCTTGTGAAAAGGCAAATTGAAAAAGCAAAAGTAAAACTGAACCTTAACAACAACAAACAGGACATTTACGACATCTTTGATAATGGCTTATGTAAGCCGAAAGCTTAGATTGTATTAAAAAAATATGGATCAATATTGTGAATTTCTTTCTTACTTTTGGACGATCCTATTTTGAAAATAAATAAATAATTGTTATAATTCTTTTTCTATCCTTTTCAAATGATTCAAATTTTAGTATGTTATTATGGATGATAACGACTACCAGTTGTCAAAATTTCAGCTTTTCACATTTGTTATTTCTAACAAATATTAGGTTTTAAAATTTTGTCCCTTAGTTTTGGACGCTACTGTATATATATATATATATATATATATATATATATATATATATCTGTGTCTATATAAATAAAGTATAACAATAATGTGTATGTGTGTGTCTGTTCACGTGTTTGTGTCTGTTATGAATCTAGATTGTAATACATTCCTTGGATTTATTATCCATTTTATCTTAATGTATCGATACGTCGCAATGTTGCTGTAACGTAACGTGAATCTACAGAAAAAAAATATTTTCGATCTCTATATTATGGAATAGCGTTTTCCGAAGTATGTCCAAAAGAACAGTTGGAACCGCTTAGTGACCTTGACTTATTTGGGAAGGATATTTTAGAATAATCAATAAACATATGCTGGCAGCAATCTGACTGAATACGGAGAACAAATGAATTCAGTAAACATGTATAAAATAGAAAGGAGTGAAAATAATGATGTATGTTCTCACCAAAAACAACATAAAATCTATCTAGCGAGCTTGTTTAAATGATTTCCAGAAGAGAGTTTGGAGAGGAAATAACAAGAAGAAAAAGAAGAAGAAGAAGAAAAAGAAGAAGAAGAAGAAGAAGAAGAAGAAGAAGCATTTCATGTATGTGATACAATCTGTCTAGTATTTAATAGAAGTGTTCGCTAATTTTTGAGAGTTTGACGACCAGTCAGAAGCACAAAAGAATTTTATAGCGTACGCCATTATGGAAAAAAAAATAGTTGTCTATATGCCTGTCACGTTTTAATAAGATCTAAACAAAATAAGAAAAAAAAAGTAAGATTTTAAAAAAAAGTGTTAATTACACACACACGCACTCAGGCACGCACACACGCACGCACACACACACACACGCACACACACACACATATATATATATATATAGTATAAATTAACTGGTTTAAAAAAAAACATATTAAAAAAAAACATATTTTAAACCAGTTAATGTATAATATTTATGCTCTGTAAATTTACATTGAGCACTATTTTGTAAAAATAAAAATATCAATAAGAACACCGGATTATATATCGTACTGTTCATTGTTTATATATATATATATATATATATATATATATATATATATATATACAAATTTTGAAGCTGTTTACTCGTACCAGAATAAGGACAAAGTCTATACCATATAAGGAAATGTCCGCAAAAAAATTTTTTTTGTATTATGTTGAAAAAGGTTTAGAGGATATGGAGATGTTTTACTATGTAGACTCGGTTACATTTGTCACTCGTGTGCATTTATGGCTAGCCTGCCTTCAATGTTTAATGTGTGGAGTAGTGAGTTAACTGAGAGTTGTTCCCTTTAACAATGGCAGGATATTCATAACTTCAGCAGGCAGATATAATTTTTACATACGGCTGGGTGAATGGTAATGGACGCATGCCTGTACAGCTTTATCAGATTGCGTTTCCAGACAGAGGGGAAACGAGTCGTCCATCTTTTGCTACAGTTTATCGTTGCGGTACAAATGTTTATTGCCGCGTTGCTGAGACATGATCCATGACACCACAAACTGTGGATCGAGGAAGAACGTCGTACGCCCGACCACAAAGAACACATTCTACAAGAGACGGTCCTGGTATCCGCACATATCAAGCGGCCCTAGGATGTCGTAGATCTCATAGTGCCGAATTGAGAGTACTTAAAACCGCTTCTGTATCTGCATCATTTGCAACGAGCGTAGGTTTTTTTTAACTACGGTAGAACTTTTGCCGATTATTTAATGCACAAGCGTCCGGTGCGTTGATTGTCTCTTCAGTCTTGTTTACGAATGAGGAAACATTTGGAAAAGATGGAATAACAAATTTATACAATCAACATTTTTTTCATTTTTCATTTTGCCACTTTAATAGTTTCCTTTTCTGATCTATGATGGTCTAAACATGGCATTATTATTGTTGTGGTAGGATCCACCTAATTTGCATAGTGGAGTACCGACCATATAAATATGGTTGGTACCGGGAAGAGAGGGAGGAATCAAGAGATTCAATCCAGAGACTCTGTCCGACTGCGACGAAGTCAACACATTCTCCAGGAACGGTCTTCCCAGAAATATACAAAAGGCTACATGTAAATACTGTGTACACTTTCTTGTTTCAATACATTTTGTTCTAAGTACATATTGAGTTGCATTATTATTCCATGCATTAGTCAAGTTTCAACAATTATGAAATGGTCACGTGCTTGGATTAAAGAAAATAGAAAATATTATTTTTAGTTAATGTTAATTAAAGTTTATTTAACTATTAATTAAACAATAGTTTAATTATTATAAAAAAATCTAGATCAATGTGTTAATTCTCTTGCTAGCTTATTTTCATTTTGATTTCATTTGTTATTAAATTTAAAAAAAAATAACTTTTATAATACTTTAATTTTTTAAAATTTTGTCATAAAACATCTTCAAACGCAACTAAACTTTAATAAAATATTAGATAACTGCTGAATTGTAAAAATTACTAAGTAGTTAAAAACAAAAATAATTGCGTTCACTTAGATTTCGTAATTTTTATGTAAATTCTGGTCATCCATAATAGCTGTCATTACTTCGGAACTTCGAAACGTCAATAACAATGAAAGAAAAACAGGTTACCACGCTGTAAGAAATGCTTGTATATTAATTTTTATGCTTTAAGTAATGTTTATTTCAAAGTTTTAATTTAAATTAAAATTTGCTAATTTTACTCAAATAACGTGTCACCAATAAATATTTTATTTTTGTAAGTTGTTTTAAAACCGATAATTTTGTTATGTTTACAAATTTCTTAAGAAAATTTTCTGAAATAGGCCAAAAAGTTGAGATTCCGATTTATCTAATTTCTTTTTTAAATACACCAGATTATTTTACTTACTGGAAAAAGTACATTTAATCATGTAGCTTTCAGTTAGAGCTAAAATGAAATCTTCAAAGATGATTTTTCCGTTTTTCAAATTCATTTGAAATCTTAGGTATCGATAATTTATACGGAATTGGTGGGGTAGGTATATATATATATATATATATATATATATATATATATATATATATATATATATATATATTCGGGAGAGAGACATAGAGAGAGAGAGAGAGAGGGAGAGATAGAAAGAGAGATAACGATGTATATATATATATATATAGTGAGGGAGAGAGAGAGAGAGATAACGATATATAATTTCATATATCAAAAAACTACTCGTATAATTACTCTTGTGAAATCCAATAATTATCAATCAAAGAACATCAATAATAATAATAACCTCTTCATTTTTAATTTGTCCTGTATTCTAAAAAAAAATACGGCTTATCAAGTTTTTTCCTCCAAAAATTTTATAAGCACGATCTTATTATTCTGAACCAAGTGCCAAAACCTTCTCATTGAACATATTTTGGTGTTAACACTTGTCGTCGGGTATGAACGCTTTCAGATCTCACCGAAACTTAATTGTCTGTATCTTACATTGTAATCTCGTATGGAATTAGATAAGATAGTTCGAGATCCAGGAGGATCATAATATCCAATCAAGATATTGAATCTGAAATCTGTAAAAGGTAAAATCTTAAAAATAATAATCAGGGATAATGCCAAAAAGAAACTGATAAAATAATATATATATATATATATATATATGAAGAAATAAAGTTTTAAGGTGTGCTATATTTATGGGATAAAGCGCTCAATATCAGAGATAGAGCGTGTGTAAATATAAAAGTGAACATAGAAGTCAACACTTAGAGGCGACAGTCTGTTTCATGCTAGATGCAATCGTCAGGCCACGTGTACACGTGGCCTGACGATTGCATCTAGCATGAAATTAGTCGGAACCATAAAAAAAGTAAAAGGGGAAGAAGTAAAAAAAAGGCAGTATAAAAAAGATAAGAGCCATCATCAAAAGGGAAGAAAGAATTAACAAGGAAAAAAGGTAAGGACAAAAACAAACGGCATAAGGTGAGAAAAATGAAGATAACATGATTACAAAAAGGATAGATCATTAAGAAAAGGAAAATGAAAAAGAAGAAAAGATAAAGAAGAGAAAAACTCTAGAACAGGATAAAACGTTTAGGACCATAATCATCATGGCTTCGCAAAACGAAGATCACAAGGGAGTCTGTACACGTCGCTTGAAGGATCGTTTGTGACTGATAAGTCCAATGCGGGACAGGGATACACGGTCTCAGCAGTTGCTGCTCAAAGTTCGTCCTAGGCTCAATGACATAGCATTGCAGTACTTCCTCCCCTGCCTCTTGTCCTTGAGAGCGGCCCTTCAGTTATTTTTAACGGAGACAGCATGGTTGCTGACGAGAGGCCAGGCGCCATTGTTCTTAGCTAGGGTTGACTGTTGGCAATGGTTAATGTGACAGGCAACAAAGTTTTTTTTCAGGCAATCTTTGAACCGCTTCTTTAGTGCCCCTCTGCCACAACAGCCAGTGGGTTGCACGCTGAATAATAAAATTTTAGGCAGGCGAAGAAACATGTCCAGAAACATGTCCAGCCCAGCGCAGCTGGGACTTCAGCAGCATGGCCACAAAGCTGGCAATCTTTGCCTTTTCAAGAACTTCAATATTGGAAGCAAAGTCACTCCAGTGTATGTTAAGTATCGTGCGGAGGCAGCGCTGGTGGAACCGTTCGAGGAGTCACATGGTTCTGAGGCATATAGGAGAGTGTCAAGGACGATAGCTCTTAGTGCTCTACTTCAGGTGTTGTTGTATCACACAGGTTTGTACAGTCTGCCAAATGCAACGCTTTCCCTTGCCAGTCTGCTGTCGACCTCCTTGTCGATCCAAGAATCCGATGTGATGGCACATGCAAGGCAGGTAAACCGATGTACTGCCTTCAGCTCAGTTGTGCCAATGATGATTTGAGGAGCGTGATACTCATCCCAAGGCGCAGGCTTGTAGAGTACCTCTGTCTTCTTTGAATTGATTTCAAGCCCTAAAAGCTTGTCAGCCTCTCTGAAGTAGGAAATGCCCCGCTGCAAGGCATCTTCTGTGTGGGCAACAAGGGCAGCATCGTCAGCAAAGCAGGGGTCTCGGATAAGTTCCTCCAGGTTTTTTTGGCTTTTAATCGTCGTAGATTAAACAGGTCATCATCGAAACGGTATCTGATGTAGATCAACATCAATATGTTTCATGACTTGTTTGAGGATCATGTTGAAGAAGATAGTGAAGAATGGCGGTGCCAGAACGCAACCCTGCTTTATACCGTTTGTGATCGAGAAGGGCTCTGAGAGATCGCTGTTGTGTCTAACTCGGCTTCATTAATCCTCGTTCTGTTAGATGATGATATTCTGGACGTTTGGAGGACATCCGAGTCGCCACATGATCAGCCACATTCCTCTTCTGATAGCTGTGCCGAATGCTTTCGCCAGATCAATGAACGCCACAATAGGCGCTTGTTTTGGTCTCGACACTTCTCCTGCAGCTGCCGGAGCACAAACAGCATGTCTGCTGAACTGCTGTTGGTTATGAAGCCGCACTGATTCTCTGGAAGGTGCTGTTCAGCGATGGCGCGTGCCAGCCTATTCAGCAGAACCTCTGCAAGAAATTTTTCCTGCGATGGAGAGCAGAGTAATCCCTCGGTAATTGGAGCAGTCAGATTCTCCTCATTGTTTTTCTACAGGGCAATGACGACTGTATCAAGGATATCTTGTGTTATTTTCTCCTGTTACCAACAACACCAAAAGTGTATGTGGAGTTTCATATACAAAGCTGGACATCCATGCTTCCAGATTTGTTGCCTTGCCACACTTCAGTTGCTTTATAGCTTTTGTGGTCTATTCAATGATGGCCAACTCATCCAGTTCCATTTTTACTGGTTGTTAGTGTATGGGGATAATTGCTGGTTCCTGGACAGAGCGATTAGCATTGAAGAGGGCATGGAAAGGATCCGAACAAGGGTTTAAGATGGACGCCAGATTTTTAAGGGGAAGCTGGCCGTCTGGACCTGATACATAGATTCATAGAAGCCCCTGATGTTTCTTGTGTCTGAATTCTTTAAGTGAATTTGGTCCATCACTTATTCTTAATCTCTCGAAATCTGTGCTGGAGACCATGTCATACGAAACGTAACGCAGCTTTCTTTACAGGAAAAGCTGGCTCAGCTAAGTGAGCTTGATGAGTTGTTCTCTTCCTCACCAGCAAAACCTGAATTTCTACGTTGCTCTCATCAAACGAGTCTTTGTTCTTCCTTGAAGAGAACCCAAGTACTTCTATAGATGTCTGCAGAATGTCAGTTTTGAGGTTTTCCCAAAGTGTTTCAGGAAAGGAATCTACAGGGAGGCTCGCTTCTTCAAGCCTTGACTCAAATGCTTCTTGGAAGTCAGCTTTCACTTCTTTTGATTTAAAACTGCCAACCTTGAAATATTTACAGAGGATCCCTAACAAAGAAGAAGAATAAATGCAGGATAAAAAAAAAGGTAAGAGATATCATGAAGAGGAAGAAGGGAAGAAAAGTTAACGAGGAAAAAAGGTAAGGACAATGAGAAAAAGACATGAGGAGAGAAAGAAAAAGATAACATGAATACAAAATGGATGGACCGTTAAGAAAACGAAAATGAATGAGAAAAAATAAAGAGTGTATAAAAGCTAGAACAGGAGCAGAAGAATAAGATAACGAGGTTAAAAATGTAAGGATTATAGTCTAAATGGAAACTGAGAAGAAGAACAACAAAAGATGAAGAGGATAAAAAATCTAAAAGAGGGGAGAAGAAAAAAGATTACAAGGATAAAAAGAGAAGGGCCATGAACTAAAGAAAAAAAAAGAGAAGAAGAAGAAGAAGAAGAAGAAGAAGAAGAAGAAGAAGAAGAAGATAAATGACAAGAACCATGAAAAAAATAGAAGAAGATAAACAGATATAGAGGATAAAAACGTCTTAACCATTAGGAAGAGGAAGAAGGGGAAGAAGAATAGATAAAAGAGATAGAAAGGTAAGGAGCATAAATAATTTGAAGAAAGAGAAGTAGAAAAGATAAAGTGAATCAAATGTTTGCAACCATAAGGAAAAGAAAGAAAAAGAACAATGAACAGGGGATAAAATGTCTTCACCATAAGGAAAAAGAACGAGAAGAAAGATAAAATTTAGGGAAGATAAATATAAGGAAGAAAGATAACAAAAAAATAAAGATGTTGAAAAGGTAAGGACCATGGACAAAAGAAAGAAAGAAAGAAGAAGAAGAAAAAGAAGGGGAGCAAGAGGAAGAGGAATAAAAAGAGAAAAGAATACGGTGAAAGCAAAACACGGGGAATCATCTGAACAGAGACTGGAAGAAGAAGAAGAAGAAGAAGAAGAAGAAGAAGAAGAAGAAGAAGAGTAGGAGTAGGAAGAGTAGTAGTAGGAGGAGGAAGAGGAATAAAAAGAGAAAAGGATACGGTGAAACCAAAAGATGGGGCGTCATCTGAAAAGAGACTGAGAGAAGAAGAAGAAGAAGAAGAAGAAGAAGAAGAAGAAGAAGAAGAAGAGCATGAGGAAGAGGGATAAAAAGAGAAAAGGATACGGTGAAAGCAAAAGATAGGGAATCATCTGAACAGAGACTGAGAGGAGGAGAGAAGAAGAAGAAGAAGAAGAAGAAGAAGAAGAAGAAGAAGGGGAGCAAGAAGAAGAAGAAGAAGGGGAGCAAGAAGAAGAGGAATAAAAAGAGAAAAGAATATGGTGAAAGCAAAGGATGGGAAATCATCTGAAGAGAGACTGAAAGAAGAAGAAGCAGAAAAAGAAGAAGAAAAAGAAGAAGAAGAAGAAAAAAAGTTGATGAAAAGGTAATAGCGATAAGAAAAAAGAAGACGGAAAAGAAGAATAAAGATAAAGAGGATAAAAATTTAAGGAGCAAAAACAAAGGGAATGAAGTGAAGAATAATGTCGAAAGATGATATGAAGGTATATTCTATAAACAAAAGAAAGAAAGGAAAATAAAACATTAAAGACTGATGAAGAAAGTATGACTTTGCAAATAACCATACTTCAAAAAGCGAACTTTCCGATGACAACAATAAAAAAAAACAATCTTTGAATTGTATTTATTTGCGTTTAACAAATTTAATTCGAAATAAAAATGCTAATCATGAAATTATCACTGTCAATGCGTGATATAGCTTTTAATTAGAATAGAAACATTCACCTTTAATCAAAGAATTGCTATCTTTCTGTGCAGTATGAATGTCACATAAATAAATAAATGTGTAATAAATAAATAATTAAGATATTGATTAATCTATTGTTACCTTCTTGTGACTGTAGACTTCATTTACAGTATTCTTTTTGTTCAGCTTTGCACGAAGTTTCCTGCTGAAGTTCCACGGTGTCGTTATTATCAATTAGACTTCCATTCTTTTGTAAATAGCAAAAATACAAGGAGAAAAAATAGACAAAATTGGAAAACAACATCAAATGAACGTTAAAAACAGAACAAAATTGAATGAACTGAATAAAAAATAAATCCACCTTTATTATTTATTTTTGACGAATTCAAATTTCATTGTATTTTTCTTGCTTTGCATTTTATCGTCAAGCTCCTAACTGTTTAGTGATAGTTTGAAAAATTCTACATTGAAAAAATTCTGATTTCGTCTCAAAGTTTGCAGAGAAAAAAAGTCTATTTTCCTGCAAAAGTTTCACCATCGAAAAATGTTTCGATCATGAAAATTCTATGCTGATCTTTTTTTTATGAATTCACCCCAAAATATTAATTTACCCGCAAAGAAAAAGAATTTATATTTATTAAAATTCACACTATATTTTCCCAGAGTGAGTCCACTCATCGGCACTCTAGTTAGGTTGACCTTTGTAATCGCCCCAAAAGTGGGCGACTCGGTTGCATTATTTCGTAGTGTGGGGTCAACGTCGCGCTCACACGGATAAACAAGCCAAAAACAGGTCTTATAAATTTTTTTTTGATTTAAAAATTCCTTGTAAGTTACTCGATTATCATCCCACACGTACAAAATATGACTCCCTGATTTTTGGTAATTTTTTCATTCTGACGGTTGGAGTTGTTGCGAGGTAAGCTGAACAATTATTGATTTAAAATGTCTGATTTCAAAAGAGTGCCAAAAATTAAATTAAAAAAAACATGTAAAATTTTTAAATTCTTGGGGTGAATTAAGATTTGCGATAACAACTTTACATTAGTTGGGGTGAATTAACAGAAAAGATCCTTCCATTCTCATGTAAAAATTCGACTGAAAAACAAAATCTGTGTCGCTCTAAAAGTATCGAGATAAGATTTCGGTTTTGTTGTCAAAGTTTATAAGTATAATTTTAAAGGTTTTAAGTGAAGTGATTTGTTTTCTTTTAAATGTTTGGACATAAAAGAACCAGGTTTCATCCAGACGTTTCGAATGAGAGATATTGGGAGTTATTCCACTTGACTTGGCGAAATAGAAAAATGCCTCTAGGTGGCGCTCTTTAAGCCTACCTATACAAAAAGCGTGCGTTTTTCTCCCTAGACTCTGTTCTCTTTTACAGCATCTATCTATAAGATGTTGTACGTGGGAAAAAATAATTTGTCCTCCACTGAGGCGCGTTCATTTTCATGATTTCCTTTCTTGACTTTCTTTTCCTGACTCTTTCTCACACGTGTCTATGACGTCGGCCTACACAAATTACTTACACACGCATACACATTCTCTAGTTTAAATAAAATTAGTCTTTAAAGCTTTTCTTCAGCTATTGTAATTGTATTACCTTTTCCATTAAATGAAATTAGATGTAGTATGCTTTATATTGATTTGTGTTAGTCATTTCTTTACGCGAAACACACAACCAATTCGCAACAAGAGTTGCGGTGTAACTATTCCTGGAGACAAGTTTTTATCTAAACATATTAGCATCCAGAAAAATGAAATCAGTGTTTATACCATATTGCTGTCACATATAGGCTGGAGCCCCCGCTGTTCGTCTTCGGGTCCTCCACAAAATCCATAGATGGATATGCAATGTGGTTGGCCCTGATCTGGTATCTCGTTTATAGTTGCTCACTCACAATCATGTTGTCGCCTCCCTTTTCTACAAATATTTTCACGGTAACTGCTCCGACGAGCTATATTCGCTAGCTCCCTAACTACATGAATTTAAACGTGTCACTACGTTGGCATCTCAGTCCCACCTGTTGAAACGATTAAATGTAGCTGTCTTTTCCACTCTTCATGTCTCGCACTGTTGCAGGCCCGGTAGGGTGCAGTGCTGGTTTATTACTAAGTGGCCTTGTGCCAGACACCACACTAAACTACCGAGTCTACAAGCAAAGTAAAAAAAATAAAAATATGCGTGAATGAACAACGAAGAAATGTGGTTAATCCACACGTGCATAAAATAAAATATATTAAGATAGCCGACACAGAATGACAGAACAAGACTGGATTCCAACAAGAGTAATTTTTATTAAATGCAGGAAAAACAAGTAAATTGTCCCGTAGTAGGGATCAATGAAAAGGTTCCGCGCCAAAAGTAGAAAACAAGATGGCTAAAGGCGGGAAGGTTCTTGAAGAAGAAAAGTTCCAGCTAAGTCAATGTACATGATAATATTCATACAAGGAAAAAAAATACTCACTGCGAGTTTTTAGGTAATGTGAGTGAATGTTATGTACATATTTCTTTTCTTTTTTTTTGTACTGGTTCAAAACAGATTTATGACCAGACCCAAAGTGGACGACGAATTAATATTTTGTATGTTCTGCATCGTCTCGGAAAAGGACTTTGAATGACGAGTCACAAAGGGCCGAAAAGTTAATTCTTTGGTATATGCATCATCTCGTAGAAGGACTTTGAATGACGAGTCACAAAGGGCCGAGGAATTAATATTTTGGATGTTTCGCATCATCTCGGAGAAGGACTTTGAATGACGAGCAAAAGTGACGAGGAATTAATTATCTGGTATTTGCATTGTAAGATATCCCTCGTCTGCCAACCTTGCATATTGCCATGGCTAAAAATGAGTCTGCTTAAGTCCGAGTCTGGATCACCTACTGACTTTTTTGAAAAAAACAGTTTGTCGTTGACGTCACAAATTTTTGGCGGGAAGATTTCAAAAATCTAATTTGCATAAACAGGAGTAGCAGGTCGTTTGACTGCTGACCAAAACAGTTACTACTGTATTAGACCGAACGAGGGAGAAAGGGGTGTCAAACGCACGCGCGCCCGCGAGTGTGAAAGAAAGGGAGGAAACTCGCGCGCGCGTAAAATGTCGTAGATGGAATAATACATTATTCCACAGCACCTCCCCACTGTGGAACTCCCTTCCTCTTACTTGCTTCCCTGATAGCTATAATCTCCAACTATTCAAATGAGATGTTAATCGACATCTCCAGATGCCTTGGTCTAATTCCCCGTTCTTCTTTTCATCCTTTTCTCCTTCACGGCTCTTTACTCTTGCTCCCACTCTCTGTAACCCCATGCGTACGGGTGGCACTCCCGCGATGCTTGGGGTGAAAAGCTAAGAAAAAATACCAAAAGGTCAGCAAGCATGATTGGTTTTCATGTAAAAATGTGTAAGTTTCTTTTCATTTTTCATTTCAACTTTTGGAAGTAAAGTCTGATGATCCAGAGCCTTGTAAAAGGGTTGTGGTGAAATAACTTATTACATGGAACCTTAAAGTGATCTGTTTTTATTCAAACATATTTGTTCTGAACTCACATTGAGCTCTCTGGATATCATCGTCTTTGGGTCTACACATACGGATTACCTAGTTTTGCATAAACTATATATATATATATATATATATATATATATATATATATATATATATATATATATATAAACATAAAACATTAGGCAGCATATGATTTACATACAAAGAATAATCACACATAGAATTAATCAGAAGTATTAATGCGATTATTGGCGACATCCATCGCTAGAAAACATAATATATGCATTAAAATCCTGTTCATCCATAGTGCGAGTTTTGATCCTTGAAGAAAAACTTGTTGTCTGTAGTTTTTCAGTTTATTTGATGTTAAAATGCTAGTACTTACGGATAGACTTCTATCCATCATCAGGCATGTGTTTTTTTTCCTTATAAAATCAAAAACTTGAGACGATATACTTGTATGTCGACCGAAAGATGTTTTTTGAATATCTGTTATTATTGACGGTTCTATGTGTGATTATTCTTTGTATATATATATATATATATATATATATATATATATTGGAGGAAAGATGCATGACAAAGTGGAAAAAGTTTTCGGTGAACCGTTTGGTCCTTTTGGACTTCATCGGTCTAAGTTTATGTTTACGTTGATGCGACGACACATGCGCACGAACGACAGACACTGGGAATTTTAAATTTGAAGATGATTTTCTTTTATATGTGTTTTGTGTATATAATGAAGCAGATTTCTCTCAGGTTCTTTTTCTTTGTCTTTGTGTTTCCCTCACCTTTGTTATTACAACTCCCACGTTGTAATAACAGATGTCCCACGAATGGTGAAACATTCTCAGAAGCTGAACAATTTTTTTTTTTGGTTGATCTAGCGATTAAAACACTTTCTAAACGTTTTAGTTTTAGTGTTTTTTTTTTCTTTTTTAATTAGAGTATCATTTACGGTGAACAACTATCGGGTTTGATGTGTTATTTGTAAAATATCCCATTTGTGTTCCCATAATATTTTATTCAAATTCTTTGAGATTTCTCTGATGTATTCCTTGAACCAATTATTACAAGTAATAGTGTAAATTACTCCTTCAAGTTTTAGATTGTTTGTTTGTATTAAGTTTTCGTTTATTATTTTAGATGTAGTTGTGACAAAATTTATGTTGATTTTAATTTATTTATTTTTTTAGCGTTTCACCCCAAGCAAGGCGGGAAGCCACTAGGACGCAAGGGCTTACAGAAGATTTGGAGCAAGATCAGATAGGAGTGATAGAGGAAAGGATGAGGAGAAGGATAGTGGATAGATCAACGAAACTGGAGATGTCGATTGACATTACATTTAAATAGTTGGGGATTATAGCTATCAGGGAAACAGGGATAGGGAAGGTTATTCCACAGGCGAGAGGTGAGAGATATGAAGCTCTTGGTGTAGAAGAGTTGGCTACATTTAGTAGTTTCGACAGTGAAAGTCTGAGAGCGGGATGCCAGCCTCGTAGGGCGCTTGAATTCATGAAGTCTGGGAACTAGCAAATGAAGCTCCTCGGAGCAATTACCATGAAAGTATTTGTAAAAAAGACAGAGAGAGGCAACGGCGCGTCTGTGAGAGAGCGACTGTAGACGAGATGCCAGAACAGGGCCAATTATATTGCATATCCGCCTCTGGATCTTATCAAGAACCCCCAGTCAGACAGAAGGAGCTCCAGACCATAAGTTCTTTTCAATTCTATGTGTGAGACATTTAGTGGATTGAACAATTTTTTAATCTTTTGCGTCTGTTAGGAAGGATTTGTTGCATTTTCTATTTCGAAATATTTTATAGGCCTTTTGTTTCGCATTGAATATGTAATAGTTACGTTATTGGAAGAGATTGAAAATATTTTCGATATATTTCTCCTCTTCATGTAAATACTGATCGTTGCAAATTCTGAGTGTTCTTAAGTAGAATCCAACGATTTTTTCACAATTCTCCAAAACTCTACCTCCAGCATAGAAGCATTTTCCTTCCTCCGTATTCCAAATATGTGAAGCGATTCAACACAGACTGCTTCTTTTCCGAAGAACTGTTATTTTATTGAATATACACACTGAAAGCTATAATCTTAAACACTTCAAATCAAAGGGAAATTCAATAGTGTAGCTGCATTGTGGGCGAAGGCGAGATTTATATGAGGGAAACCTTTGGGTCTGCCTCTTAAGACTGTACAGGATGTATTATGAATAAAAATGCTTTTAATGTCGGGAAACTCTTCACAGTTAAAGGACCTTTTTAGTGTAACTTAAACTACGATCTCTATACAGGGTGCGATGTTCAAATTGTCACCATTTTATAATTTTAATTGCGCGCATGCGCCTTGTTTATTTTTTATTTTGTCGACTGTACAGTATAGTAAGGTTACCTAGACACTGTCTGTAAGAAAAATAGCACTATGATGCAATTCACTCCGCCAGAAATTTGGAAACGGCATGATCAACTGCGTGGCATCCGCGTCGGAAGCTCCAATACGAACATTTCAGTGTGTTTGGATATCAATCTAAGACAAGTGCAGAAAGAGTTGGATGAATCTAAAGGTGATTACGAAGGCACGACAGCTGGGAAACATTACTCTGATCGTTCTGATAAGAAAAGAAATCCCGAATTTGTTGTTGAGGGCATCAGTCTAAACACGGAGGCATGCATCAAGTGCTTTGAGGAATTAGTACTGGCTTAGGTCAAGTGTGCGGCTGAGGGATGTCCCTATGTCTGGCAACAGGGCTCTGAACCATGTCACACAAACAGAAAACCACAGTCACCGCGATCATATCACACCTAACTCCTCAGACTGAAACCCCGTTGATTATTATGTGTAGAGCAGAGTTGAGTGAGAGACCAATAGAACTCCTTGTAACAACACAGATGAATGGAAGGCAATGATTATGACAATATTCACCAGCTTAATCAAGGAGACCGTCCATATAAGGTGCAGGAGATTCCGAAGTCTTCTGGAGGCCGTGGTTGACGACAATCGTGATTTTCTTGAATAAATTTACTCTTCAGTATTTCAAGATATTTTTGTGTAATTTTGGTCAATATATCTGTTAAAAGGAGATGTCAGCAGTGTTTTTATTTTTGCCTAATTTAGAGGACATTTTATCTATCGCTTTCTGTATATTTAAGTAATTGTTATCGTGGCCGAACATTAAATCTTCTCCAGTGTTGTATTCAACTTTTTATCACTGTGGACAACGTGAAACCACTGAACTGACCTAGGGTGCGTCCTTCATTGGGCTTTTCGTATTTGAGCTGGGTCATGGCAGCTTCTTCCAAGTTGGCCTAAGTTGATAAAACTAATATGAAAATATTGAAATCCTAGAGGGCCATCTCCGGAACCTCACCATGCAAATAAAATAAATTCATGAATGATATGACTATATAAATCTGCGTTAGCCTAGCTCCAAGTTACCACAGGAGAACATCCAGTGGGAATCCAACTCACAACATTTACAGATTCACTAAGTCGTCTAAAAGCACTCTGAGAAAAATACATTCATCGATTGTTAAAAAACATAACGCTATCTAAAAGAATGTCAAAAATCAATAATGCTAGCTTGGATACGAAGCTATCTTGATATAAAAGGAACCATAGAAACATATAGATTTGCTGAAATACTATTAATATGGAAAATACAAATATTAAAATGCCATATAGAGTTATTTTGGTTTGGTGTATTTTGTCGTACGGCTTATCAACCTCAATGGGTTATTTAATGACGACAAGATTTTTATTGGTGTTAATATTTTTTTTCCAAATATGTATTGCGGGTAATATTTTTTTTTCAAAAAACTATAGCTGGTAATATTATTTTTAAAAATGTATTGCTGGTATTAAAATATATTTTTACACTTTCGTAGTGTTTTGACCCCAGTTTGGGGCTTAACTATTTACCCATAGCTGGGGCACCCTAAAATGTGCTCCCAACCCGGGTCAGAGTGGACCTGGGAACACCAACAATTAAGAGGTTGTTCCACGTCCCTCAAAACCTCCTGATCAGAGGCCTTGCTGTTGGAGGTAGTTTATCGTTTTACCCAGGATTCGGATGTAGTTTATCGTTATAACTTGGACGGGCCATATAAAGACTTCAATAACAAAATTACTACAAAGAAATACCCAAAGAAAATAGCAAGAAATATGGGACAGTTATAAAAGTAATAAAATAATGCACGGACGAATGGTAGATTTTTAAATGTGAAAGATGGATGAAAAATATTCTAACACGACACAGTGAACCAACTGTCCTTGCAGTAGATGCAGCTATTGATTCGATATAATCGCTCCAATTCAAGTCGTTGAAAACGTGAAGCATAGAAGGTGCAGTGTATCACTCTCCTGGAGTCTAGCGTCTGGCATGTTGATGGCAGGCTTGAAATAGTTCTCTGTGTAGGTTAAATGAGTACAGTTTTGATTTGGAAGTTTACAAGCCTACCTAATTCTGCAGGAGATGACACATAAAGTTGAAGTGCTGATGAACAATATCTTAACTAACGTTACCTATGATAAAAAAGCCATTTTTTCTCTTACATCAGGAATTTGTCTGCGATAGCTTCTGGTCTATAATTATTTTGACAACCAGTGAAAACAAAATTAAGTGCGGCAATTAATCCTATACGTTATTGCCTTACCTTGATTATCATATCATCCACCTCAAATTGTTACTGTCTACCGAATAGAAAACCCAATCACTTTCTCTGAGAGAGACCAACCTCAATTGTGAGGTGAAAGTTCTACTCTAGGATCTCTTCCCGCCAACCGCTTCTCTGTGGAACCGACTCCCAAGAGATTGTTTTCCCGATCACTACAATCTTAACCTGTTTAATTCTATGATTCACCGTTATCTTCCCCAAATATCCACATAAACTGCCTCTTAGTCTGTAACTGTCTGGAGTGGTTCCTGTGCCTTGTAAAGAGTGAACCTCAGCGTAAAAATTAAATAGACAAAATAAAATAAACTTGAAGATACTATTTGTAATATAATTGCCAGTTTCTCGGTTATTAGGCTTCCAAAGGGAAATAGGTCTTCTTAAACTCTTGTAAACAATACCTTACTTTAAACTCACATCACGCGAGAATTTGTTGATAAAATAAACCTGTTAAACATCACACAAGAGTAGACACCCTCTTAATGAAATAGATTATCCACAATTTTGACAACTTTATAAAAAAATATTTGTCTTCTGCTTTGCTGTTGTTTTTTTTTTCTTTCTTGTTGGTATCATAAATATTTGTAATTTTCCTAACATAATTCCGTTTGAGGGTATGCGTTGCTATCTTGGCTCTTATCAATCAAGCAATCAACCGACTTTTACTTTTGATTTTCAGCTGTCCTTATTTTTCAAAGAAGAATCAGCAATATTATTGATCCTAGTCTGGCATCTCGGTTTCAGTCACTTTCTCAACACCGTAAAGTTACCTCCCTGTAAGTTTTCTATAAATACTTTCATGGTAATTGGCGGGATAGTTTTATATATATATATATATATATATATATATATATATATATATATATATATATATATATATATATATATTAAAAAAACAGACCACTTTAAGGTTCCATGTAATAAATGTAATGTTCTGGATTTACATTGAGCCCTCTGGATTTTATCCTCCTCGGGTTTACCCATACGGATTACCTAGTTTTTCATAAACTTCATATATATATATATATATATATATATATATATATGAGATTTAAGATGGAAGAATATAATAGTTCAAAAGTAAACCAGATATTCAAAAAAAATAGACTTCACCGGTTGCTCAATTGGCTCCATCTATAAGCTGGTCAAAAGCCTTCTGAGTATTGGTCACATGACTGAAACCGGGCCTTAAGAAGAGTTTTCCATGTTTTTTTTGTTTTTTTTTAATCGGTAAAAAAAAGAAAGAGATTTTGACAATGAAGTGGTCAGACGTTACCTATATACTCATCAGGACCGAATAATACAATTTATTCGTCTAAATATATCCGGGTATGAGTCATTTGAATAGACAAAAGTTTGATTTCGGTCGTACGACATAAAACATCATCATTTCAGTAGAGTGAGTTTGGAAAGTGTCATGGATCCTTACCTATAATTATAGAATGAACTCTCCCCTACCCTATGTATACTACGCCTCTCAAGAGAGAGGTTCGAATCGAGTCAAGCCGATAGTAGTTCCCTCCAAACCAGTTATGCTTATACCTTCCACATCTTGTATTATTATTTCGTGTAATTTACCTTCGTTATTTCTACTCTTGTGTTCGTGTTGCTCTTCCTTGGTCCTAACCTGGACTATAACAGAAAGTAATCAAAGGAATTCCTGCATTTCGGTGTCTTTCTCACTTGAACCCCGACCACGGCTTTATAATTCTGTTTCTCTATTTCATGCACCCAGCTTAAAGGGAATAATAAAAAAAAGGAAGGCTAAATCGACAGCCTTTTCTAATGCAAGCAAAATAATTTCTGCTTTTCGGTGACTTTCTCTCTCTCCCTTTACCCACTCACTATTATGTTCTGTCTTTCATGCCCCTTATTAAATAGCTAGTAAATTCATTGCTTTTACTTGCGTCTTTTCTCGCTAAACGACAAGCGTTTTCTCTACTTACATAATTTCTCTACTTAAATAAAATCGCTCGTAACAACAAGAAATGATGATATGGGAAATACAAAAAATACCAGTACAAAGAGGATTGTGAAAATTCTCAATAATTAATTTTATATTACACAAAATTATTTATCCTGGAAAAATGAAAGGCATGCAGTATATGCGTTGCATACATGAACCCTTCGCCCCTGGTCGGGGTACCAGAATTGTTTAGTATTTACTAATTCTGAATTTAGTTGAAGCTATAAAATAATTAGATTTCCGCATTTAGTAGCTCATAGGGTTTGATATGCTGCTAGATAAATAAAATCAAGTAGAGACTGATAAATGTTTCTTTTCTGAAAAAAAAAAAAGATTTGTTATCAATAATACTGCGTAGAAGTCGTTCTAAAACGGAAAGGCACTTGAATGAGATCTTTAAGTTTTAATTCTTAAAGGTTTTTCTCCTGCCGAGAGAAGTTCAATAAATTAAACGTGATAAGAGTATATACCGTATACAGTTTTATTTTACAGATTCTTGCGTCATTATTTAATATTAGAAATGTCAACCATGAGTTATCTTAGTGGCCTTGTTCTGAGAACATTTTTACTTGTAAACACTGGGCTCCTTGAATATGTCCACATTGTTACGTGTGGTATTGAGTACGTTTATTCTGCACCAGTGTTGTGGCGTAGTTTTCACAGTGGAGGCTTGTATTTCGCTAAGTCGGTCATAAAAGGGTCCGACGTACAAAACGTTAGGAACTTGCAATAAGAGTTAATGACGCAGCAATCTAGTTGTGATGGTTGATACTTCAATGTCCGACATCGACTGACTCACTCAACTCCACTGAGCTCAACTGGCGACTACTACTACTACTTATTATGCGTGGAAGAGTCTATTAATAATAGAATAAGTACGTTCAGGTATAACAACCAGCAAAATATTTCTATTTGTTTTTCGTTTTTGGGGTTATAATTCTGTGATAACGGATTTATTTGATCTCGGCCGGGAGGATTTTTTCCCACTCCAGGTGAATTTGTTTGGTGTATCCATGTGTTTATATGTCGTAATCTAGTAATATTATATATTAATGGGATATATTGATGAAGTATTGAAATCAAGTATATATATATATATATATATATATATATATATATATATATATATATATAATTCCAGGATGGTTTTCCAACTTATTCAAGATGATCTTCGTCCTGTTTAACATTCTTACTTTCTGTCCTGGCGAAACAAGGTGCTTCACAATACGATTTCATTTTCAAGTCTTATTTCACTGCTCTTCGGACTGTCATATATTAGCTCTAAGTTGAAATGATGATCCCTCTTCCGGTTGTGACCTCTTGTTCCGGTTTTCCTCTCTTTTCTAAACTTATTTACTGTTCTCTTGATGCGTCTTGAATGTACGTTTAAAATGGAAACCAGAGTATGAATCATGGTGCCATTACTGAAGGCCAGAATAATCTTATTCTTCTCACCATTGCTCAGTTAAGAAGACAGTGGGATTGACAGAAAATGATTTTAACCTGTTCTCTTAAAAAAATCAATTAGTTTAGTGTTTTATTTTTTATATTAATCATTTTATGGTATGGATAATTATGCTGTTACACGATTTGGACAGTTTTGCTGTTACACCGCCATATATATATATATATATATATATATATATATATATATATATATATATATATATATATATATAAACCCCCCCACACACATACACATATATATATATATTTCATATATATATATATATATATATATATATATATATATATATATATTATAAATTAATTGATTTAAAATATGGTTTATTTCGCTACACAGTTCTAACCATGTTTCAAAAATGCAAGCTAAAAGCTCCGAATTTAATTTTGTAATTAAATTAAAGACATTTGTTCCATTTCATCCTCAAGCGAATTTTTCTATAAGAACACTTGATTATATATCTTACTGTTCTTAAATGACAATAGGAAAACCGTAGTTATTGCTGACGCGTTTCGTCCAATGTGGAGTTTCTCAAAGCAAAAAAAAAAAAAAAAGAAATGAATTTAATTAAAGAACGTAAGTAATAATAACAAAAAAACAGAATGTTCTTAGAATGTTCTTTTCTACAGGTTAACTCTGAGAAATTTTCATATACATATATATATATATATATATATATATATATATATATATATATATATATATATATTTCCTTATTCGTTATATCTAGTCGATACTCGGATTTGTGTAGACGCACCGTTTATTTATTAAACACTGTATATATTTGTTTTTGTTTATCAGCCTGTTTATTTGAAAAATCTCATTATAGAATATATTCGCTTTCCTGTAACATACGAACCTGCTTTCTCTTCTAGATGAAACTATCATTGGATCTAATGTGTTTTGATCTCACGGTTACAGAGTGCTTCGATGACAAAGTAATGTTGAATAGGCCCTGTAAACCTAGATTTTTCTCTGACTATTGAAATGTACGTATCTTCTCAGGGATAGAATTTATATTTGTTAATCCTACAGATTTTTATTACTTAAACATGTTCAGTGTATACTCATATTTCTATAGACTCTCCGCGTATTTTTCCGATTAATCCATTTTTTTCTCTCTAAAAGTTTGGAATAATATAATGTAATGCCTGGCCGAGTATGTCTTTCTTAATCATGTCTGCATAAGTCCATGCCAGAGAAAGATTATTTTCAAATGTTTCCCAGGACCTGTTGCGCAAAACTTAACACTATAAAATTACCACAGTTATAAAATAAAAAGATGTTTTCTTTTTTGTATTTTTTGTTTTTTACATTGCACGTTCAGATCTTATTATATCCACCCTAAAATGTCCATTCAAATGGCTACATTCCACAAATCATTCAACTGATCCAAATTCTTTTATAGCGAATTCTAAATAAGCGTTTTTATGTGTTTTCGCTAGTGGAACGCGTCCGTCAAATGGGCTACGGTTCAAGATTGCATTAATTGATGATACGCTTACATCTGTTGTGGATAAAATTCAAATCTGTCTGGATAAATGTTACACTCAAATTAAGGATTACAGGAAATACTTACGATACTTCCCTCTCACCCACGCCTGTTGAAATCTTGATTTCTCTCTGAATTTTATAAAAATAGAGAAAGAGCAGCTATGTCTCAGCAGTAGCTGTACCATTTAGAATATATAAACAACAGAATCATTCCATCTTCTTAGCTAGATCTTTTACTTACGCAATATAAGCAAAGGTGGTCATGCGTAACGGAAGTAGCTCGTCCATAAGAACGTTAATTTAATTCTCCAGGTTGTAAGCTCATGTTTGACCAAAGGGAAAATAACCTACAAGAAGAAAGCATTGTGTCGTGAATTTGGTTTCATAGAAAATGTGCGTTCAGACATTTCAAAATGGCGTGGAAACTGAGCCTTCATTTACGGATCACTATTTGGTAAGACAAAGACGAGACATTTCTAAACATGTACAGCGTACTGAGCATAGATTACATAAAATCTTGAATTCAAAAGTACATCCTTGTGTAAATTAATTGAAACACAACGAATAATTCCGTTATTATTATTTACTTTTTTTTCGCATCTTGCCAATGAAACATCACCCAGTGAACATTCTCGTACTTGGTATGTCCATTCCACGAAGTCTTACCTTGCAGATTGACTACAGGTTTCCGATGTGATTTAAATCAGGAGAGTTTCCGACTTTGATTTGCTCACTAGTAAGGCTTGCCAGTGTGTTTGTGCAGCGTTACAATTTTCGTACGCCTCCTTGGAGTAACGTCCATTCCAGACAATGACAGTAGGACAACTAATCGACAGTCGAAACAATAGTGTCTAGGCGTGATGAAAATCTGTTGCAATCCCTGACGATGCAATATATTTCAAGGGAAAACAAATTTCATCATCCACCTTGAAAATAGGTTCATATTACTGCATACCACTGCAAATGACTTAATCTGAGGAAAAAATAGAAATCGATTACACCCTGTCAATCCAGTGGCTCTAAAACTGACCTTATGTTAAAAGAAAGGAAACTCAAACAGTTGTTTCATTTAATTTGCAGAAGGGTGTACATTAACGTTACTCGGATGCACAAATCCTTGAGGAAGTTGCAAGGCACTACGGAAACTTTATAATCATAGTAACAAGGATGAGAAGATTACGTCGAATGTACTCGCGTATCATATGATTAATTTTGAAGCTAATTTCACGCGGTCGCATTAGAAACGAGATATAAAATTAGCGAATGCACTGTTGGCCCTGCCTATACCGTTGACCAAACAATATATCCATTTACTGTAGTAAAAAAGTACAACTGTATGTAAAATAAACATGATTTTGATACTTAACTGTATCCAGTAATAATACATGTAGTATTCACATATTAGTATCGTACTATAAAACACAAACATAGCCAATATGCATCGTTTCCATTGTTTACGTTTCTAAGATGCTTAGCAGTTTTCGTTTGGTTGTTTATGACTGTACACGTCTAGGCAACGATTATAGCGCTACTAATGATATTTTTATTGTTCTCTTTTACTTTTTTTAACTCATTTAACTAGAAGATGGGATAAAGAGATAGAGAAAAAGAAGGTTAGTCTATAGTAATTTGGTCTTTAAAAACGAAAATTCGCATGATACACAAAATACATGATAAAATCATTTTTTTCTATAAGAGACATTTTGGGCGTCAAACAATACGAGAGATCGTGCGTTACACGGAAAATAGGTAAATTATGTGAACTGAAAATCGTTGATAAGGTAAAAAAAATACCTTTTATTAACGATCGATAACAAAACGTAGAATAATAATAATAATAATAATAATAATAATAATAATTTTTGGTTAACTTGCCGTGTAAAACCCTCGTTCAGTTCGCATTAAAAATTTCCAGAATACATTTATGCGCAATTGTACATGCTCCATTAGAATCTGGCTTGATAAATTTGATAAAATCTACCGTTTTGGAGTTATCAACAGTGAAATTTCGGATTCATTCGCGTCTTTGGCGGCAGCCATTACTGTCGTTGTTTGCATATATTCGCTGCGGAAAGCTAAACCCGGAAGAATACGGAAAGCTTATCTTTCTTGTCTAAATTTGTCTCATTTACTGCGCACGAGGGCTATTTTCGTTTATACGCCCAGTTTGCGCAATGATACCTACACTGATAGCTATTCTGCAGCAAATGTATGCAAACAACATCGATTGCAACCTGTCACTCTATTGGGTCTAAAACTGACCGAAAGAAAGAAAACTAAAGCGTTCGGTTCAATTAATTTGCCCAAGAGTATACATGAAAGAGGATAAAGAATAATATTATGTCAAAATGGTAATATAATGGATGAGATTCGCGTGCCAAAACATGTCACCTGTGTGCCATGTTTGGCTTGATTGCCAAGGTTTGCCCACCTCTGTCAAATATCTTTTAACTGACTCTGATGTTACATATGTCTCCATTTTGATTCCATTTTCTCTAAAACTTCGTTATTGAACATTCTTTCTCTTTAAGCACATTTCTGTTGCTTCAAGTCACTTCTACATCTGTGAGATTGTCCAGCATTGGCTATCATATCGGAGGACTGATATTACGTAGCAGTTCAGTACTTTTTTCTTTGTTTCTGTTGCTTCAAATATATCTACATCTTTGAGGAGATTTCCAGCATTCATTATCATATAGTAACGGTTTAACTCATACGTTCAGTTCAGTACTCTTTTCTATGTTTCTAACGAAATTTTCCCATTTCTAAATGCATGCACATTTGTGTTTATTTAACACCCACAGAGCCCACCTGTTGTTTATGTTGCAACTATGCTGAACAGATCTTAGCCACAGTTTCTGGGAAAGAGCGTATTATCTAGCGTGATCAACAATTTGAACAAGGCCAGCACGCTCAAACCCTCAGCCACGATGACTTGTGACTTCCTGCTAGCGCAGATATCGACGGCCCCAAGAGTTACGTCTACCCAATGTCACTCACAAGGGTTGGGTCAAACCGTGGTATGATTTTCATGCACTTTTCCAACTTGACACACGCTGAGATCGAGCCCTCCAGTCCAATAGTATCCTTCCTGACAAATCGACCATGGTAAGATTAGAAACCGGGTCTCATGGTCAGGATATCG
This sequence comes from Acanthosepion pharaonis, assembly GCA_903632075.3. Lineage (NCBI taxonomy): Eukaryota > Metazoa > Mollusca > Cephalopoda > Sepiida > Sepiidae > Acanthosepion > Acanthosepion pharaonis. Next base: position 94,202 of record CAHIKZ030000404.1, on the reverse strand, counting down.
AAGTAACAGTCGTGCATAAAACTGTATATATGTGTAAATGCGTGTTCATTTTCTGTGACCATTCCACATACTTGGCTAGATCTTTCACTTACGCAATATTAGTTTTCATTGGACTTTTTTTTTCTTTCACGGCTTATCAACTTTTTTCAGATTATTTAACATCAGAATCTATTTCAAATTTTAAGAATTTTGGGAATATAATAATGACTTTTACTGATAAAAGTTCTGTTAATTAGCCCATAGCTGGGGGAAAGTGGTGATTTCATACCTTTCCCAACGCTTTTATTAAGTGAATATGACGAAATGGAACTCAGCTTTCCAATTTGCAATTCCAACCGTTAATATTATACCACCTGCTCGCCCAAAGCTTACAACACCTGGTATTCCCAAGTGTTAACCTATCAAGGTACTGACCAGGCTCGATATTTCTTAACTTTGGTGATCGTTCAAGGACTGATGTTTCGATATTATGTGGTCTTAAGCCTTCTTTTTTTGTTCGTATAACTTTTCGGCATCCATCGTAGTTTTTGCGTTAAACTTCTTTAAAATATATTGTGCTTATTTCCACCAACTTCCAATTATTTTCCTCCACCCACATTTTCAGGTTAATACGCACAGTGGCCAGTCTCTCTGTATCACTCCAACTGCAGATGGATTCCTTTTCTGGTAGATGACACACGCATATGTTTACTCTCAGATAAGTCCTGCCAGCGCCGTGTCAGGAAACCCCCGATGAATAAACACTGACAGAATATGCACATATACATCTGAGACTGGCTCAGGCGCCGTTGGATATGCAAGAAGAATGAAAAAAAAACGTACAGATATATATGTGTTCTAAATATTTATAAATGGTGTATTGTTGAGGGAAAGAAAAAAAAACTATGAATAAGGGTTGACTTTCAAGAACTATCGTTTTTATTTTTTAAAGAAACCATCAAACTACATTTATTTGCAACTTCCTCTCATCCTGTCCAAACTCATCAATGCAATCGTATCTCACTGTAAGTAATGATTATCGTATCTAACCTGGTAGGTTATTCATAATGTGTTCGATAAACTATACAGAATGCTCCCTACAAACTTTGATATCTGTCATTTCAAGACACGATATTTTAAAAACATCGTATTTCAGCGTAAATACTGATTAACGATTCTAACCTCGTAGGTTATTCATATTTTGTTCGATAAACTATAAAGAATGCTCCCTACAAACTTTGATATTTGCTATTTTAAGACACGATATTTTGAGAACATAATCTGAGTAATAAATATATATTACATATTAAATATAAGACACGATATTTTAAAAACATTTTATCTCAGTGTAAATATTGATTAACGAATCTAACCTGGTAGGTTATTCATAGTGTGTTCGATAGACTATACAGAGTCCTCTCTACAAACTTTGATATTTGCCATTTTAAGACACGATATTTTAAGAACATAATCTGAGTAATAAATATATATTCGCACTTCTCTGGTTTCTTATTCTAACGTTTTGTATACATTAGATCATCGTTCTCCATAACTTCACCCCCGCCACTTGTAAGTCTTAGCCACTTCTGCCCCGTTCTGACGCCTCCCAAAACGATTAAGCCACCCATTCACTGATGCACGCCATTATTTTCGGTGGCTAATACGTTCCCCTGACCTTCTAACGTTCGATAAGTCCTGTGAGTGTTACATGCTGCGAGCCCCCTTTCTCATTATCTGTCAAATACATCACCGCTGTGTCTCACTTTAAAACATCTTTGTTGCTTACGTGCTCCGTCTATGCTATTCTTATCCTACTTTTGTAGAAGCACATTTCTGTTGTTTCAAGTCTTTTCTACTTCTTCGAGCAGATTGACCCGCATTAATACCATATAGGAGGACTGATATTACGTAACAGTTCATTACTCTTTTCTTTGTGTCGCCTCAAGTCTCCTCTTTATCTGTGATGAGATGGTCCTGCATTCACTGCCATATAGGAGGACTGATACTACATAGCAGTTCAATAACCTTATATTTTTTCTAACGGGATTGTCCTGTTCCTTTACACTTTGCTTAATATTGTTATTACATAGCAGATCAGCATTATTTTCTTTCATTCCTGTAGTTATTACTTCCTTTAAACTTTGGAATGCATTCGTTACTATTTCAATGCCAGTTCGGATTTCAATGTCGCATTGTCCACCCTATGGCAAAACAATTCCCAGGTATCTAAATTTCTTTCATTTACGATGACATCTTTATTTCGTCGTTCGCATCAGTGGATTTTTTTTTCTCTTGATAACAATCGCACCACCTATTTTCATTCAGGGATCTGTATTTCCGTTGTGACGAATGGCATTTTTTTTTTTGTTTCTATGTACTTTTTTTAACCTTTCGAATGCATCGTTAGCTATCCCAATATCAGGTTCAATTTACATTATTCATGTTGTTGAGTTGTTGGGAGTGTTCCCGCGTGTGTGTATTCGAATAAAAAAAACACAGTTGTAGGGATAAATACTGGTATATTTGTAATAGGTAATTAACAACAGAGTGATTAGTAATAACAAACGCCGGTTAGTAAGTAGCAATAGCAAAAGTCTACAGTCCAACGGTATGTAATGGTAACCTGATCCTTCACACAACACAACTACTCTCTCTAGCACTGACTTATATCGTAGAGAGATCAGTCCATTATCAGTCAGAAGGTGGGTGCGCCCCAACACATGTTTTGGTAATACCCTTCTTAGAGGTTTAAATTCATTTAATATTGTCTAGGCACGGTGGAATAATGGATAGCGGCTCGGATTGAGGAATCGGAGAGCCGAGTTCGAATTCCAGTCGAATCCATTACATTCACTTATGTGCTAATACCCTTGGGAAAGGTATGGAGCCTCTTCTTCTCCCCAACGCTGTGGGTAAATGGTAGGACAAAACCGGGTTCTATGGAAACTGGTTTATCGCAAAAAGAAATGGCAACATACTGCGGGGAAAATCTGCCTCGTCAGTCATGAATCAAAAGATACATCATCGGCTAAGCATTTATCACGCATAGCACATAACTGACTGATTTTCTTCTCATTGACTGGCTGTAACTCAAGGCGACTGACGGTGTAATACCCTTGGGAAATCTATGAATCATATTCTCCTCTCTCCAGCTATAGGTAAATAGCAGGACAGACCGGGTTCTTTAGCCTTGGATAGAAACTTGTCTACCACAGAAAGAAATGTCAACCTACTTTGGGAAAAATCTGCCTTGTCAGGCATGTAGGCAAACAATACAAGATCGCCTAACCGTATATCACGCGTGGCAAATAACTGACTGACTGACGTGCTAATACTCCTGGGAAAGGTATGTATCCCCTTATCTCCCCCCCCACTCATGGGTAGATAGCAGGACAAACCGGGTTCTATAGTCTTGAAGGGCAACTGGTCTACCGTAGAAAGATATGGCAACCTACTGTGGCGAAAAATCTGCCTCGTCAATCACGTATCGAAAGATACATGATCGGCTAAGCATTTATCACGCATGGCACATAACTGACTGATTTTCTTCTCCTTGACTGGCTGTAACTCAAGGCGACTGACGGTGTAATACCCTTGGGTAAGTTAGGAATCCTCTTCTTTTCTCTCCAGCTATAGGTAAATAGCAGGACAGACCGGGTTCTTTAGCCTTGGATAGAAACTTTTCAACCACAGAAAAAAATAGCAACCAACTCCGGGAAAAATCTGCCTTGTCAGGCATGTAGGCAAACAATACAAGATCGCCTAACCGTGTATCACGCGTGGCAAATAACTGACTGATTGACTGACGTGCTAATAACCCTGGGAAAGGTATGTATCCTTTTCTCCCCCTCCCACACTCATGGGTAGATAGCAGGACAAACCGGGTTTTATAGTCTTGAATGGCAACTGGTCTACCGTAGAAAGAAATGGCAACCTAATGCGTCAGTCATGTATCGAAATATATCTAATCACATAAGCATGTATCACGCATTGCACATAACGGACTAAATAACGTGCTAATACCTTTGGGAAAGTTATGAATCCTCTTCTCCTCGCCCCACCTATGGGTAAATAGAAGGACAGACCTTGTTCTATAGCCTTGGATAGCAACTGGTCTTTCGCAGAAATAAATGGCAACCTACTGTGGGGTAAAATCTACCTCGTCAGTCATGTATCGTAAGATACATGATCGCCTATGCGTGTATCAGTCATGGCAGATAACTGACTGAATATTGTCTATATTAACACTCCCAGCACGTAGTTCGTATCTGTGGCTTTTTCTCTTGACGACAAACACCCATTTTGTCGTTATAGACTTAGCATTAATTTCTTTGTTTAGAATGATATTTTCCGGATTGTTAATGTGTTCTTTAAAATTTGGAATGCGTCCTTTGCTATCCATTCGAGTTTTTATAGCACACTGTCTCTTCTCTGATTAAAAAAAATGTTTGTTGATGAATACAAAATATTTAATGCTTGAAATGTTTTTCTTGCATAATCAAACAATCTTGGTGTCATTATTTGTTCATTATAAAGGTCGCTGCAGAGAAGGCACAGCGGAGTAAACTAAAACTCTAAACTTCTGTATTTTTATATTCACTTGCCTAGTTCGTGTTTCACATCTTTGGTTTGATGACAAACATACATTCTGTTTTCATACAGTTTGCGTGAGATAATTTTGAGTCATGTTAGCAGGATGTTTAAAATTGTAATTACTTTCTTTTATGTAGACATTTTAATATAATATATATATCAAATTAAATACTAATTAATATTATGTCCAATTATGTATGTTTACTCGGAAGTAATGTAAATAGAATAGACCTTTTTCATTTAGATATTATTTTTGTTATGAACATAAACACTTATTTAAAGTACAGCACTCGAAATTAAATTCTATATTTTGTGAATAACAAAAGGAAATCATTTATTAATAATATATGTCTGAGAGTATTGTTGTACTTTCGAAAGCAAAAGGATGTACTTTATTATCTGATACAAATACGAACATGTTATATTTTTATGAGTCGAAAAATTTAGGTGATTATTTTTTTTTTACCAGTTTATCAACCTTGTTGAGGTTATTTAAAGCCGAAACATATTGGATTGCAACAATGTTTTCGAGATAATAATTGTTTTTTGAGACAATTTTTACTATTTAACCCATAGCTTTGAGGAGAAGTGGTGAATTCATACGTTTCCCAAGCGTTGTTGCTCGTAAGTGAACATAACGACTCCGACAGAAATTAGAACCCCGATGTCCAATTCTTCATTCCGAGCCGTTATGCATTAAACCACCTGAATATTCAACACCTGGTATTCCTGGGAGGTCATCCATCAAAGTACTGACGAGGTTCAACGTTGCTTAACCTCGATGATTGGACGGGAACCGATGTTTCAATGTTTGTTGTACGCCAAATCGTGTTCTTTAACCGCCTGATCTAATTTGTTTAACGCAGGTGAGTATTTTAATCTCTTTAAATCCGTTCCTGGACCTAAGAAACTGTAGCCTGAGACGGTGTACTCGACTAGCTTACGTTCACCCACCTTTTCTGTTCTTGCGACATCGCCATCTAATTCTGGTTCCTGTTCTATTTATAGCTATGACGACATTGTAGATTATTTGCCCCTGAATTATTCGAAAATCTTTTATTCATCGAAGGCAGTTGTTATAAAACCAGTATAGGCACTATTTCTTTTAGTTCACAGGCACGGTGCAGGGAAACGTTACCCTTACTTATTAATAAAATCAGATGTTACCTAGGTCAAGATAAATCATTTCCGCAATGAGATATTAAAAAAAAATCATACCGTAAATTCTATCAGTTACCAACTAGATATTTTTGCTGATGACATAGCTATTTACTCCTGTTCGATCGGTCTGTTACGGTAAAACTTGCAGTTTATCTCGAAAATGACATCCAAACAGTGGTTTTGTAATGCCAATGTATACTCGTTGCCACTAATGAGACGTCAACGGATACTCGCTGTCACTTTCGTAATGCTCGTTGTAGTAGAGACTTTGTAATCGCAGATAAAACTATAGTAACACCGTTGAACAATACTGGTGTCAAACGCCTTCGAATAACATTCGCATTAATAATACTTGCTCGATAATACTCGCTCGAATAGTAATCCGTATAGTGAAATAATATACAAAATTGCGGTCCGTATATTAATAGAGGATAGAGTAGAAATGGTGATCCGAATAGTAACTGAGAATAGTATAGAATTAGCGATCAATTAGATACACGCTACCTGCCATATATGCGTTTTCTTTATGTTCACGTGGTCTATTTTATTCAATAATGGGACCGACTCTGTTTGCTCACTTGCGAGTTATGTTCAAACTCAAGTGTCAAGTTGTTAACTGGGGCAAGAAATACCTTGTGAATTTTAACGCTACCAAAACCAAACTGCCCTAATTTAGTTATCATAGAGAACATTTTTCCAACCATCAGCATGACTGATGCTAACCTTCAGAAGAACAACTCTTTGCACCATATTGGCTTCAGGTTTTCTACTGACAGGAATCGGAGAGATTATATTTAATGAATTGCTATGTCTGCTGTTAAGAAAGTTGGTTCAGTGTGAAGTGCCAGACAATCCATCTTGCACATACTTAAATCTACCATTTGCCCGTGTATAGTATATTGCTGCCATATCTGCTTTGGTGCTATCACCATACATCTAAAAAAAAAAAATCTAAAGATGAGTCTGCATGTTATAGGTCCTGGCCTATCATTTCGACTTCAGCGACTTTACAATCGCCATTACATGTCTTCTCTATGTCTTTTTAAAATCATTTTTTCATGTCAGTTGTTCTAATGACCTCTCTTCCTTGGTACCTCACACACGCGAGTTTAACGTACTGTTAGATTGGCTAGTAGATGGTATGGCCTATTTTTTTTCAGTTTTCCTAAATATTGCCTCGTTGTTCAAGTGTTTCGCGAATTATATTATCAGCAGTTTTCTTTAGAACAACATATCTAATGCCTTACATGTATTTATTCTAATCTGCGATCCTTCTTTGCCCCACCACTGAATTAATCTAAGCGTCCCACAAGTTTGACAACTAGGTATCTTCGATTTAGAATCGATATAGCTAGATGCAGCCGCAAGTTGTATTCTAATTTTTATATAGGAATAAAGTGTCCCTGCCGACAGTGGAAATTGAACACAGATTCCCAAGGTGCAAATCATGAAAGCCTAGAATCATTTAGGCTGAATTTCTGAAATGAGTATTTATCATTATTCACTTTCGAATTATTGTCCTCATCTTTGATGTTCTTATCGCAACATTTTGGCCGGTCTGCTTTCCAGCTTTCATAAGGTGTATATCAATGCGACTAACCTTTACTGAACTCTTTATTTAATCTACAAACGTAGATTGTTTTCGTTCCTCTGCTTATGTCTACGGATATCTCATCTAGTGCTTATTTTTTTATTACTGATCAGTTATGGCTTACCCTGTTTACATTGATTCCAAATACATACTGCCTGAAAGTATGACAACTTGTACACATGATAACAGTAGAAAATATAAGTTCCTGCGTGAATTTCTGGGATGCCTGTACCTGTAACGACATTCTCCCGAAGTGGGTTGAGCCGGCTCCAAACTTGGAGTTTCATGGGAATTTGGAATTTACAAGCAGTCCCCAACCCACATGTATAGCACATGAGATTTGATTATTGTGGTGAAGGTTTCGTGCAGGACCATCCACACTTTTTGAAGGGCCGATTACAGAGACCAGGTGCACTACGTGCCACAAGGTCCATCAAAAGACCCTCCGCAGGTTTTGAATTCAGAGTTGTACTTCTCCTAGACCAGTTGCCATCCAAGACTATAGAACCCAGTCTGTCCTGCTATTTACCCATAGCTGGAGGGAGAAGAGGATTCCTACCTTTCCCAAGGGTATTAGCACGTAAGTGAATGTAATGGATTCGACTGGAATTCGAACTCAAACTCAATCGAAGCCGCTATCCATTACTCCACCGTGCCTCCATTTCTGGGATGATGAGTTATCATTATTTTTATTGTTTACATTCAGATTATTGTTTTCGCCTTTGCTATCACAATGTTTTAGCCTTTGTACCCCCCGGCCTTCATCAGGTGTATATCGATATGCCTAACTTACAGTGAATTCTGATCGAACCCTTTATTTAATCTATGGAGGTAGGCAGTCAACTTTGCATTGCTGAAGTGACAGCAGCAGTCGAAATATGACAGACTGCAGAAGAACGAGGGCAAATAATAATGCAGATAAAAATACTTCCTGTCCAATAATAACGGTAAAATGCTGTTACACCTATTATCAACCTCGACAGGATAACGCTTTAACATGAGGTTCTGCATATAGATTTCTTAGGCAGCATAATTAGCTATTGTTTTATCGATAATGGTTCTGGGGTCTGAATACAAAATGGTATTTAAACACTAAACAAAAAACAAATAAAAATAAAGTGCTTTCAGCGATGATTTTATCGACACTAGACTTTCATTGAACAAATATCACCATCTTTGCTTTCTTTAACACTGTGATCTAATCGATATGTTTTTTTTTTTCTGTCAGAATCTTAAAAATAAAGACAGAAAAGATGAGATAAAAATTTTGTTCCAACAATTCATGGGATAATTTCTTTTTGAAATTTCTGAAATCAGTAGTTAGCATTATTCACTTTCGAATTATTGTCTTCATCTTTGTTGTTCTGGCCTGAGCAACAGACTGAACAAGGCCAGTGTGTTGACCATGTTTGCCGTAGTCTTTGAATATGGAATCCAGTGAAGTCCGTAATCTATTCAATATCAGAGGTCGGCAGTGAAGATTCAAAGAAAGAGCGGTTGTTATGTAATTCTTTAAGTCTCCGATATTAGGTTGGCAGTGCAGACAATTTGGGAGAGAAAAAAAAGTGGCTGCCTTTATACACGTCGCATTGAATATTTTGAGCTTTCTGATTGGTTAACCCTTCTATTGGTGAACTATAAAATGAGTCAGCTCATTTTGACTGGCTCACTAGGAAACATATCCAAAAAACTGCAACACAGTGCACTCAGACCCTTGGTCACGATGACTTGTAACTTCATGTTAGCTCAAACTTTGACAGCTCTCAAATAGTTCTGTCAACCCAATTTCACTCACAAGGCTTAGGTATGCTTTTCAGGCACTTTTTAAAGGTGCCACGCATTTGGTTCGCCTATATAGGTCGATAATCTCAAGAAGTCACTATCCTGACATATCGACCTGAGTAATATTTGAACCTTGGTCTCCTGGTCATAAATTGAATGTTCATCATCACTCGGCCATGTTACGGATAGTCTACTGTAAATGGTAAGTTAAAGGACACACCACTTACACACAATAAAAAAAATCACAAAACATGTGTGATGGAAATAACACTAAGTACAAGTTTAAAAAGTTTCATATAGTTTTGAAAAATTGTACACATATTAACAGTAAAATTAAATTACTGGGATGAGGAGTTATTCCAATTGCATACAGCCTGAAAGTATGAAAATTTGTACACATCTTAACGAATGACAATATAAGTTCCTTCCTGAATTTCTGGGATCAGGAGTTATCATTAATTATACTGTTTACATTCAAACTATTGTCCTCAGATTTGTTATCATAACGTTTGATGTCGTCAAGCCCTTCAGCATTTGTAACGAATGAAATGAACCCTTTATTTAATCTAAAGGTGGGTAGACATTTCAAATTCCACAACCCATGTCTAGAGATATTTCTTCTGTTTCTTATTCTTAGTACTGCTCACTTATGAAATGAAATGAACCCTTTATTTAATCTAAAGGTGGGTAGACATTTCAAATCCCACAACCCATGTCTAGAGATATTTCTTCTGTTTCTTATTCTTAGTACTACTTAGTTATGAAATGAAATGAACCCTTTATTTAATCTAAAGGTGGGTAGACATTTCAAATCCCACAACCCATGTCTAGAGATATTTCTTCTGTTTCTTATTCTTAGTACTGCTCACTTATGAAATGAAATGAACCCTTTATTTAATCTAAAGGGGGGTAGACATTTCAAATCCCACAACCCATGTCTAGAGATATTTCTTCTGTTTCTTATTCTTAGTACTGCTCACATATGAAATGAAATGAACCCTTTATTTAATCTAAAGGGGGGTAGACATTTCAAATCCCACAACCCATGTCTAGAGATATTTCTTCTGTTTCTTATTTTTAGTACTGCTCACTTATGAAATGAAATGAACCCTTTATTTAATCTAAAGTGGGTATATATTTCTAATTCCCCAACCCATGTCTAGAGATATTTCTTCTGTTTCTTATTCTTAGTACTGCTCAGTTATTTGCTCGCCCTGTTTCCACTAATTTCAAGTACACCTTTCTCGGTCTATGGATTGGATTCATTATTATTCTGTTGTCAAATTCACAAACCAACACTTTAATTTGCTAGGCTATTGTCCCATATATTATTTCGGATCAATATACACATGAGGAAAGCCGGGTGGCACAACGGTCGAAACTTTATAATAACAGCAACAAAGACGAGGACAATAGTCTGAATGTAAATAGTATAAATAATGCTGGAACTCATGTTTGACATCTAGCAAAAGTAATATGTAAATATATTGTTCACTTTGTGAGGGTCTGTTCATTTTATATACGACTGGTTCGACTAAAGGAAGGCTCTAGAGATGCGTCATGATGTGGGTATTGAACGAGGTTGATATGAGTGTATAAAGCGTGGGACTAGTGATGAAATATTATGAATATATATATACGATATATAACGCTTGACCCTAGACAAGAAAAAGATCGTACTGATCGAGGAAGCATCCTTTCGTTTGGGGGGTCAGGGTGTTCGGAAACTTAGCTGTTCTCAGGATGAAACGGCCTATATTGAAAGTTCACTGGATTACGAGAAGAATGAGGATGAGTAGACCCTGCGTGCGTTGAATAACCGATACTATATCTGAAGGTCCGAAATGGCGGATCTAAGGAATGTAGCCCGATTGAACTAGGGAAATAGTAATAAATTAGCGAGAAACAATTAACCCACAAAGTTTGGCAAGAAAGGTGAGACCTTGCAAGAACATGGACGCAAAATTACTGTGGCTGATTGCGCGATTAAAGCACTTTCTATACATGTTCGTCTTAGTAAATATATTTTTCTATTTAAGTAGCATTTTTGTAAACGGGAAAATGGTATTAGGCATTAGAGCATTCTTAGTAAAGAACTGAGTGTGTTCTTTTGTAAAAGATCCCTTTTGTGTTCATGTAAATTTTGTTTGAATTTCCGGAGGTTTCACCTATTTATTTATTGTAGCAATTATTACAGGTGATATAGTAAATTCATACTTCAGGTTTTAACTTATTTGATTTTGTTTTATATTAATTAAGTCTTTGAATTTTGAGACGTAATTGAATTACATTTTATGTTAAGCTTAGATGAATTCTTTTCAATTATACTTGTAAAGTGTTTTTAGCTATTATAGTATATTTATTTCGTTAGGTTTGCCGGAATGGTCTACTCAGCTATTTTTAAATATTTTACAAATCTGTTCAATATAAAGTAATTATGATATTGGAATAGATTAAATTATTTTGAATGTATTTCACCTATTCAAATAATCTGCGCCCGGATGATTACAACTTTTCATCTTTCTTAGTAGATTTGTATTATCACTATGTGGGAAGTTTAATAATAAATTTGAAAAATGCGTAAAGAATTAAATAA
>CAHIKZ030000404.1:67500-77500 GCA_903632075.3 Acanthosepion pharaonis | reverse complement strand
AGTTCTATGCTAACAGTTTCTTCGCTCGCACTTGGCATTTGTGGAACTCTCTTCTGGATTCTTCTTTCCAGTCTTCAAAAATTAAAATACAATGTCAATCGTTATCTACAATCCTCTCGATTACTCTTCTATTGTTCTCGCTCCTTTATAATGTTTCTCTTTTTTCTTATTCATTCGAACTCAGTACCCACTTGTATCTTAGTCGCTTTACCGTTTTGGATGGGGAGATATGATTTAAAAAAGTGTCCTTTTTGTTTCCATTTCTATCTTTATAACTTTCATTTTTTCTCACATTTTCGATAAAGTTTCGTCGTTACTTACAAGTTCAGTCAATAAAAAATGAACATTATAATGTTATTTTTGAAAAAAATTGAAATACTTTTATTCTCATAAATGCAGGATCAATGAATATATTTGCAGATGTTTGGACATATGGGAAATTAAAGACAAAACAGAAATCACACCAAAAATATCATAGAAAATAAGGAGAGACCATCAACCTACAACAATCAATCAATAACCTGCAAACTTTGCTTGAAGGAAAAAATAGCTATTTTTTCCTTCAAGCAAAGTATTTATTCTTTTCAGTTTTCGATTTTTAAGTAACGTAGTAAAAATTTGTTTTCATGCCTGCGTTTTGAGATGAGGTCATATCGTTTATTTAGTAATTTTGTTCTGGGAAACAATTAACAAACCACCAAGTTAGAATAGACGAAAAAGAATAAAAAAAAAAATAAAACACATAAAAACAAGTAAAAATAATCAACCCAAATAAATAAATAAAGTAAATAATAATAAACAAATTAACAAACCAATGCCGCCAAAATAAAATTAGAATAGACCGAAACAACCAATCCAAAAATTTGACGTAAAAATAGCTGTAACTGCCATTTAACGATAAAAAAGAAACATTACTACGTCACTCAAAATTCGAAATAAAAATACACAAAATAAGTAAATAAATAAGAAACAAATAAAAATTAATCCAAATAAATAAATAAATGAACAAAGTAGCAAATCGCCCTCGCTAAAATAACCGTTAGAACTAATACAAATAAGCATAAATAAGCAAAAACAAATAAAAATAAACAATTCAAATAAATAAATAAATAAACAAATAAATTAAAAACTGTCCCCCGCCAAAACAAGAGAATAAACTACGGCAAGCAATGTAAACATTCGACGAATATATATCTTTAATTATCTTCCCAGACCAAAACAAGCTATTAAATAAGCGACCTAAGCAAATCCCCCACAACTTTTTTACTACTTTAATAAAACATCAAATACCGAAAAGAATAAAAAATACAGCATGAAAATGAAAACAAAGTAAAATAATTTAACCCAAACAAATAAATAAACAATTCACTCCCCGAAAATAACCGCAAGAATAGATTACCCACAATGCACCACTTACGCATATATATAAATAGTCGAAGAAAAATCCTTCATTCGCGGCCTAACGATTGCATCTAGCGTGAAACAGTCTGTCTCCAATGAGTGTTGACTTCAATGTTCACTTCTATATTTTTATTTGCATAAACTCTATAGCACACCTTAAAAAATATATTTATTCATATATATATATATATATATATATATATATATATATATACCCACGTATAGGATTGGTGTATTGGTGTATACGGAATAAATTCCTATAAACAAAAAATAGAATTCTTAATAGAGTTCTTGATACAGAGTAGAGAATATATAATTTATTCGAAAATTATAACACAACATGTTATCAAATCACTAAAAAATATACCCATTTTGTTTCATCCCACCTGGTATCTTATCAAGTGATGGTGTTGAATGTAGATTCTACATTCAACGCCATCACTTGATAAGACACCAGAAAAGTTGAAACAACATGCCTATTTTTGTAGTGATTTTACAAGCCAAATAAACTAATGCACATAGAAAAAATAGATTAAAAACAATGGAACCACTAATAATAAAAATGAAAAGGACAGCACTCACTGAAAACGGTTATGAACACGGCCAGGATGTGTTGACTGTGTTTGTAAAATAAAGCATTTCTATAACTCTAGATACATACATGACACAATCGATGCATTCGGTTAAAAGTAAAAATAAAACCATTCTTGATAATGACTAAAAACAGACGAAAGTGCTCAGATATACACAATTTTTTAACAGTTTTTACACACTTTGTGTTCAGAAAAGAATACACTTTAACGAACATAAGTAAAATTATATATATATATATATATATATATATATATATATATATATATATATATATATATATATATATAGTTAAGTTATAAAGAACTTAGTAAACCGAATTGGTAAATCCAAGGAGGATGAAATCCTGAGAGCTCAATGTGAAGAACAGAGCTAATATTTAATGAAAACCGACCACTTTAAGGTACCATTACAATAATTTATTTCACCAAAATTCTTTTTAAACGATTTCGGATCATCAGGTAAGATTTCCAACAATGAAATGAGAGGAAAAATTAAATATTTATATATATATATATATATATATATATATATATATATATATATATATATATATATAAAAAAGATAGCAAAATTAATTTTCTATTCAGCATACATCTGACACCTAATTTGTTGAACAAGACAAACCCATATGTCTATTTTAATTCAGACATTGTGTTTTCTCCCCACCTTATGTTTCGAAAAAGATGTAACACTTTACTTTTGAAACTTTCTTTAAAATCATCTCATTACCAGTTATTTATCATCGCCTGAAGAGACATAAAAGTACCGAAACACAAAAGCCACTCGGTAGTAATTTCAACATGACTTTTTCTATTATCTTATAATAATAATATTATCATTATTATTATTAATAATAATAATAATAATAATATATATATATATATATATATATATATATATATATATATATATAAGTGCGTAGGTATGCAGAAAATAGAAAAAAATCATGTTGGGTGCATAATCCGGGCTTCCTTAGAATTTTTGTTTTTATTTTTAAGAAGTCAGAACCAGAAGTAGAGCTTATATTATAATATTTTTTTTTTTTAAAAATATGATTCCTTCGCTACATAAGAGTTCTCATGTTTCAAAAACGAGAGCCGAAATATCCAAATAATTATTAAAATTAAGTTGTATTGTGGTGTTTAGTCCCGTTTCATCTTTAAGCGAAATTTTAGGAATAAGCTATCTCTCGGTTTACGAGAATAATTATTTGGATATTTCGGCTCTCGTTTTTGATGTAGCGAAGGAATCATATTTTTAAACAAAAAATATTATTATAATATATCATATATATATATATATATATATATATATATATATATATATATATATATAGTTATTATGAAGAACTTGGTAATCCGTATGGGTAATCCCAAGAAGGTATTCATTTTCGTTTCATTTCATTTTTGGAAGTGCTATCTGATGATCCGGCGTCCTTTAAAAAAGCTCTGATGAAATAAATTTTTTAATGGTACCTTAAAGTGGTCTGTTTTTTTTTTTTTTTTATATATATATATATATATATATATATATATATATATATATATATATATATATATATATTATACCAATTTTTAACTGGTAGGGATAATTCCATGGAGAGCTCAATGTAAATTGAAATTACATTGGCTTATAATAATAAATCAAGAAAAAAAATTTTTTCAATTTGAAGAGATGAATATAAAAGTATTAACGAAATAAATTATAACCGAATTGAATATTTCTGTTTTTTTGATATATATATATATATATATATATATATATATATATATATATATATATAAAAGGGTTATATATATATGATTTAAGGGTTAATGTGCAAGTTATCAAGGATAGGGCATATGTTAATATAATATATATTTGGCATCTTATTTTCCTTCAAATTAAAATTTGCGTTCAGGCAATCCGAAAAAGGTCTATACTTCCATATCAGAAGTCATGGTAAATTATTCAGCGTGTCCCGCCCGAGGACAAAGACCAAAGTGCATACTGTACTCACCAGAGATATCTAAACACAATGACGACTTCCAACAGCTGATTAATCAGTTCAGCCATGCATATAAGGAATCCACGTTGACTAGTAGCATAAAAAGTGGTTTCTGAATCTCCAACTGTCAGAATCGATGAGGTGACACCTGAAATCCCAGGTCATTTCGTATATATTAGATTTACCATCACCAACAACCTATCACTGGATAGAGTAATCAAAAAACGTTTCAATAAAACAGCAGCAGTTTTGTATTCATTTATGCGTTTTTATCTTTTGTGTCACTATATAATTATATTAGCATAATCCAAGATTAATCATTTTTCTCATCTTGTCTATTTTCCAACCAAAGTGTTTGCTTACAGACTGAACATGAATAATACAAACCTCAAAATAAGCTACCGAAATAAAGAGAGAAAAGCCAATATTTCTCAAGATAAAACATTAAGAGGAAACCTTGTTATGACGGTAGTTTCATTTTAGGCGCGTCCTAGGTATGGTGATAAAATGCACCCGGCAAGAAGGCCCCTGATCGGGATCTTTTGAGGAGAGTACAACCACATCTTAATTGCTGTTGTTCTAAGGCCTACCTTGTCTCAGGCTGCTAGCATCAAATATGTGTAAATAGTTAACACCGTAGCTGGTGTCTTAACACTATGAAAGTTTTAAAATACATTTTTATGATAATAATACATTTTTATAATAAAAATACCAACAATATATTTTCATAGTAAAAAAAAAATTACCACTAATAGATTTTTGTAAATATAAAAAAAAAAATTAAAATTACTACCGGCAAAATATTTTTGAAAAAAATATTATCAGCAATATCTTTTTGTAAAAGAAATTGCTAATCCTCGGAAGAAAATTAAATTTCCGCATTAAATGACCCATGAAATATGTTTATATATAAACGTTACAATCCTCAATTATCGGCAGTGTCATATTGTAAACAAACGAATTACAAATTTTGCTCAATTATCGGCAGTGTCCATATTGTATGCCGCTCAAACGGTTCAAAATCCGTTTTTAGGGTCGTATTATCATCAAACGATCAGACATCTCGGTACTAACCAGACTTTGCTTAACATTTTTGTAAAAGAAATAATAATGATCCCAAGAATATTGAATTTCCGCATTAAATGATCCATAAGAAGTTGATATGCCGCTAAACAAACGACCTCAAAATCCTCATTTTTAGAGAGTGTCGTATTGTCATCAAACGATCAACCATCCCAGTACTGGCCAGACTAGACATTGCTTAACATTTTTGTAAAAGAAATTAATAATGATCGCAAGAATATTAAATTTCCGCATTAAATGATATTATCCCTGAGACCAGTAACGCGTACATTGTGACTGTTACGAAATTTTAGTAGTTTGATATTAAGAGAGTAGACAATCAAGGAAATAATATTGAAAACAAATTATTAGATTAACTGTAGTAATAAAAGAACTAATTGTTTAAACACGTCAAAAAGTATTTAAAGAAACGTATTTGTAAGGGAGGGATTAATTCTACGGTTTTCATTCTGTATTTATTTATTCTTGATGTCCATTTTATTGAATCTCAAAACATTATTTCCAAAAGTGTGGAATGTCAACATTTTGATTATGCCGTTATTTTTCTCCCAGTTACATATGCTATCCGTTTTAGTTGTTGCCACTGTTGGTAGTCCGCTAGTTATATATTTTTTTTCTATTTGTTATATTTGGTACAGTTCTTTGTTTGAGATTCTGTAGCGCCTGTCCACAATGGTTAAAGTAAAATGATCTTTGTCACGACCCTCAATCTTCACTCACTCACTCACTCAAAGCTTCCCCTATACTATTGATCTTAGGAATCACTTGTATACAGCTGACAGTTTAGATATTTCTGAACGGGTTTGGTGCCATGCATGACATTCACGTGAAAGTCTCGATCAAATGAGTTTATTTAAGAACATGACTCGAGTTTTTAGGTATTTGTTTTTGTTTTGTAGCAAGTGGAGGTGTTGGGCAAAACTACATCCAATGCATACTATTTTACTTTCAATTTGTTTTTTTCCTATACTTAACTTGTTATACCGATCAATTACCGAGGTATGTGAATTGTTTAGAATTTACTAAGTCCACATCCTTAATTCTTCTGAAGGATTCATGGTAGATGTCATCGCCGCTATAATCGGGTTTTTGGATATGTGTGCTTTGACTTGGTCTATCATCGGGTTATTGAACATGTGTGCTTTGACGAGGCCTATCATCTGGATCTTGAACATGTGTGCTTTGACGTGGCCTAGTATCGGGTTCTTGAATATGTATGATTTGACGTGGCTTTTCTGGCTAGATCTATTACGACTGAATAGTAAGTTCGATTCTCACTGAGTGCCCAATATTTTCGGTCTTGTACCACATCTAAGAGGAAATTGAGGATGTTTTCTTAGGCATCAATATACTCATAAAAAATAATACAAAAAATAATACAATATAGTACAAAATATATATAACAAATAATAATAAACAACAAGTTTTGACGTCTTAAATATGATCAAAATCTTGGAATTAGTGGAATAATTCAAGAGTGCCGGATAATGACGATGGTTCTCTTTGCTGGATGGCTTATTTTTCTTTTAAGCATTCCATCTCGAGCAAGACGTGAGGTCACTAGCACGCAAGGGGTTACAGAGAGTTGGAGTGAGGGCAAAGAACAGTGATAGCGGAAAGGATCAAGAGAATGATAGGAGATATATCCAGCCATCTGGAGACGTCGATTGACATTACATTTGAATAGTTGGAGGTTATAGCTATCAGGAAAATAAGAAAAGGGGAGTTCCACAGGCGAGACATGCGAGACATGAAGCTACTGGAGTAGAAGAGACGGCTACATTTAACAGTTTCGACAGTGAAAGGGTGAGAGCGAGATACCAGCCTAGTTGAACGCTTAAATTCATGAAGTCTGGGAACAAGCGAAAACAGCTCATCGGAGCAGTTACCGTGAAAGTATTTGTAAAGAAGACAGAGGGAGGCAACAGCACGTCTGTGAGAGAGCGACTGCAGACGAGATGCCAGATCAGGGCCAATTACAGTGCATACCCGTCTCTGGATCTTATCAATAACCTTGAAACAAACAGAAGGGGCTCCAGATCATATATGGCAGCAATACTCAATGCAAGGGCGAATGGTTGATTTGTAGATTTGAAGGATTGGTATCCCGTCTCCACCACTAGCCTTGTGGCTTATCTCGCGAATACATAATCCCTCGTTTTAATTCTTTCCTGAACTGAAAGACATCTTTCACAGTAAGCTTAAAACTGAGTTAGGAATTGAAAGCAAAATATAATTGATAGATTTAATCAGTTATTTTTTCCTTTCAAAAACGTCTAGAAAAACGTGAAATCTCAGAGGGGAGGGAATGATGTTTACGCCCGTTTCTTAAGCAAAATGAAAAAGCAGAGTACAAGTATTGTAAGAAAACGAGAAACTGTATTCTTTTAGTAATAAATGTTCTTAGTCTTCAAAAGACATGTTATCTGCTCTAGTTCGTTCGGTAAATTCTGCTCAAAGAAATATCGAGAACGATTTTAATAAATTAACAACGCATTCTTGGTAGAATATAATGTTTGCTAAAATAAGTTTACATTTATTAATCATTTATTATATTTACAATCAGAAAAAATGCAATTGGACGTTCTAAGACACAAACTCAGGAAAGGCGGCTTGGAGAATTTAACACAGTCAGAACATATTGAAAGCAAGCCAGGCAAAGGAAAGCAGAGACTAAACTCTTTAGAGATCTTGTGTAATTGGTCGGCAGGGCAGAATTTAGGATATATATATATAAAACTTTACAAAGCTACAAAAGGCAGGATGTTGTGGAGAGCCATGATAGTTCAAGACTTTTGTAGGATCGGGCAAATAGAAGAAGATTTCAATTCAGCTTAAGAAATTCAGTTTTCGGTTTTTTTCATGTAGCGAAAAGAAATCGCTTCACTTTTCTACATACGCATAACGCAAATTTCTGAGTTTTTTGTAGAATTCAAATTAAATATCCGATTTAGTTTTTTTTTTTTTTTGGCAGTAGTAGCATTTGTGTTGCCCAGTCAGCATACTTTGAAAAATATACAGGGTACGATGAACGCATTATTGTCTAAATTATGCAAAAATGAAAATAACATATACATTTTATCAGATATATTCACCAAAAATATACAGAAATATCTTGAAATACTAAAGAGTAAATCTCTGCCGTAGATTCGCTATTGGCTTTAACCACGGCCTCCAGAAGACTTCGGAATCTTCTGCAACTATTCTAGACGGTTTTCTTGCGTAAATGGCTGAATGGTGCCATAATCCTTGCCTTCAGTTCATCTTTGGTTTTACAAGGAGTTTTGTTGGTCTCACTCAACGCACCCACACATAATAATCATGAGCGTTGCAGTCTGGAGAGTTAGGTAACCAGATTTAAGTGGGTGATGTAGCCGCATAAATTGGCTAACAACCACGACTGGGTACTTCTGCTTGTGTGGCATGGTTCAGAATCCTATTGCTAGATATAGGGTCTTCCAGCAGCCACCCTCTTGACCGAGGGGAGCACTACCTTATCAAGACATTTGTAGGCCTGCGTGTTCTGTCTGAGACTCTGTGAGAAGTTGAATATAAGCATAACGTTGCCATCACCAGTGACCACTCCAAACACATTCGTAAGCACCGTTAGACTCATCCAACTCTTTCTGAATCCTCTGTATTGTCCTCAGATTGACCTCCAAACACTCTGAAATGTTCGTATTGGAGCTTACGACGCGAATGCCAAGTAGTACTGCATGCCGTTTTCTAATTTTTGGCAGAGTGAATTGCGTCATGTTGATCTTATTCTCACAGAGGGTACACTACTGACCCTACTATACTGTGTAGTCGACAAAATAAAATTTAAAAAAACCCAAAGCGCATGCGCGTAAATAAAAACATAAAATGGCGATAATTTACCAGTCGCAACCTGTATTGCGAGAATTCAGCATATCTACCAGGGGAACTGGATTTTAAAGATTGTTCATTTTGTACTCCTTCTAACCCAACCGTGAGCTGTCGCACACCTGACATGAGCGGTAGAAGATGCGACACAGAGGAGGAGGAGGAGGAGGAGGAGGAGGAGACACAACAGACGTCGGGTAGTTTGAGACGCGTCGCTTTCCAAAACAGCTGAAAACCTCGCCCACTCCTCAAAGATGTTTTGACAACCAAATTGTCCTTTTCACGATAGAATTAAATTTCGTATTCACACCGACAATTGTAACAAAATAATTGTATCCACGAGAAAGAACAGGTAATGTTGGAAAAATAACGCTCTACGTTGAAGACTCTGAAGTGAAGAACAGGTTCTGTCACGTCCTTCAAACTCACATCAAATCGCAAGGGCTGTTAAGAATATTCACATTTTATACCTCCAATGTAAATATACCCTTTTAATTGGGCCCTAGTTCATTGAAACACATTTATTGGACGTTCTTCCTTGTAATTTGCCTTGTTTTATATACGCTCGCATTTTTCTTGTGATATTTCATGTTTTTTTTTATTGATATTAATTGTAAAAATGATTGAAGCTTATTTTGGAAATAAATAAATAACTTGTCCAGAAATGTATTATCCCCTTTTGCAGACAAACCACCAAATTTGTGCATCCCTAAAATTTAGAAAAAAGTCTTTAACTTTATTTTAATAAAATTGTTTTGGTTTTAAATCTCACTGAGTCTTTATATCTACCTGTTTTGTTTTTACATCTGATGTAATGGAATAACAAGTCACCCCCATGAATGATTACACTATAGGTAGTAAGTACCTATAGTCAACCGTCTATGAGAGTCTTGAGAGAGGGAAAAGAACGAGACAACGCAAGCACGTCCGGCCTTCCAATTAATGGCGCCCATTACTAGAGTGACCTGTGTGTATAACTGTAACGTATTTCATATTGTACTTGTGTACAATAAACCTTTCTTCTTGTATCCACCTGGTGTTATGTTTTTATTCCCTTAGCACGGAATACAA
>CAHIKZ030000404.1:32500-62500 GCA_903632075.3 Acanthosepion pharaonis | reverse complement strand
AGCATGCTAGCTAGATAGATAGATACAGGCTCAGGTCGATAGATAGATATGAAAAGCCCGAGATAGATAGATAGATAGATATGAACAAACAGATACGTTGATAGATTGATAGTTAGAGACATAGATAAATAGATAGAGAGATAGATAGATAGGTAGATATGAACAAACAGATAGATAGATAGATAGATAGATAGATAGATAGTGAGTGAACCAGGCTAATAGCTTTTGAATGAAAACAGCCCATCTAAACATTTTTCATAAAATGAAGGATAATCATATATATGAAGCATCCGGTGAATGCGTATTTAACAGAAAACCATAATTACAATACAAGATTTATCGACAAAAAGTATTATTTGGCTATATGACCACCGTTTTGATGGATAACTTCAAAAATCCTATTAGTTGCAGAATCTGTTAATTTCTTTATAGAAGCACGTTGCTCTACTTCTGCTGCAGGTTTGGTGTTCGACCATAACATAACTTTCGACGTAAATTAACGTCTATAGGAAAATAAATCTTGTTTAACGTCGGACCAAATATCTTCGATAGTGCTGAGATCCTAAGAGTCTGGTGGGCACGACATTAACCTTTCATCTTCCATGCCGTAAGAGCCTAGCAATGCTGCGTTGGCCCTTTGTCTTGTCATGCATCCTTAGAAGTGACAGCGACATGTCATCTAGCCAGGAATCCAAGACCACCCGCAGGAGATTGCAGCAGACTCCTCCAAGCTGTTGATGACGTCGTAAACATTGATAACGTTCATCGCTGATATAGATCCAGCCATTTGTCCAAACACCAGGTCCGTCAAGATTTTCCCTATTCTGGTCAGTGAACAGAACTCAACTTATTTCCAACGTCATGCATTTTCGAGTCCAGTGAAAATTCCTGTGACTGGGTAATAAATGAATAGTTTCAGGGGAGCTCGCACGGATGGCATGGTCCCGCGGATGTGATTTCTGATGGTTTTCGGTACATGATGAAGTCCAGCGGCGGTGAAAATGGCTTCGCTTGTTTCCCACGCAACTTGTGCCTAATATTCTTTTAGTCCGTAGCTGTCGCAGTCTTGGAGGTAACCACAATCGGTTCGTTTCTTTTTTGGCGAAGGGTTCCTTAGGAATCGTCTAACCGATTCTAGCTGACGACCTAAAACCTCCGAAATGACTTGAGGAGAGGTGCCTTTATCACTTACATTGATGAGACGTTTCTTCATTATTGAGACATTTTGCAAATTCTAATGTTCTTAGAGAGTATAGAAGCTATTAGCGAGTGTCATACAAAAACTGAAAACTAAATAAAAAAAGAGGTTACATAGAATAATAAAAACCTAAAAATGGTGCTGCCGTATTGAGCAAACCAGCTTGGAAAACTTTTATCAATTCACAGAAAACCGAGAAATCATAAACTTCACTACCAAGCTATTATTGGGTCCGGTATATATATATATATATATATATATATATATATATATATATATATATATATATATATATAATGTTGTGAAGAACTTGGTAATCCGTATATGTAATACCAAGGAGGATGAAATCCTGAGAGCTCAATGTAAATGCAGAGCTAATATTTAAAAGAAAAACAGACAACTTTAAGGTACCATTATAATAAAAAACAGACAACTTTAAGGTACCATTATAATAAAAACAGACAACTTTAAGGTACCATTATAATACCAACGTCATATGTATATTATAATGGTACCTTAAAGTGGTCTGTTTTTCTTTATATATATATATATATATATATATATATATATATATATATATATATATATATATCAAAAAGCCTAAATACCAACCAACTTCACGACCTGGGTTTCGACCGTAAGGTATCCTCAGGCAAATGGAAGGATCGTTCCACTTTCTTAAGAAGAGCTTACAGCTCAGAAACCTTGGTTATTGCAGCTGGCTGGCATTTTTAGCCTTTTCTTAGATATATTAGCTCTACATATTCGATTTTGAATTTTGTATTGAGCACTTTTTCGTTCATACCTTTTAGGCGTGGCTGACTTCCTTTTAAATTTCTATCCGTATATATATATATATATATATATATATATATATATATATATATATATATATATAGCCTGCGATGGATACATTTCTTCTAAATTACCCAAAAATGAAAATAGAACTGACATATTTTAACAGTTATGATTACCAAAATTACACAAAATTATCTTAGAGTAGATACTAGAGTAGAGTAGATTTATTCAATAAAATCACCATTGGCTTCAACCTAGTGTATGTATGTATGTGTGTATGTATATATATATATATATGTATGCATGTGCGTATGTGTGTATGTATGCATGTGTGTATGTGCGTGTGTATGTATGTATGTGTGTGTGCGTGTTTTTAAAATTTCATCTACGAAGAAATCGAGGTGCTGAATATACAGTCTGTTTCATGCTAGATGCAATCGTCTAGCATGAAAGAGACTGTCGCCTCTAAGTGTTGATTTCTATGTTCACTTTTATATTTACACACGCTCTATCTCTGATACTGAGCACTTTATCCCATGAATATAGCACACCCTAAGACTATATTTCTTCATATAAATATATACATATATGGAGGAAGGAAAGTTGATATGGATGAAAAGGATGAAAAAAAATAAATAGATATTTTATGTTTAGTAATGATATTAATCGTTTAATAGTAAATTTGAATATCAATATTTTTCTAAAATGTGATGTACTTCTCAAATGTGTATCTGTTGATAGAAAAATATCCAAAATACATGTCATCTGCGTACTTTCGACTCCTATGAGTCATCGTTACAGATGCACATTTGAGAAGTACATCACATTTTAGAAAAATATTGATATTCAAATTTACTAGGAAACAGGAAGAAATCCTTTTTGAAATGTTACATTTTGTTTGAAAGTTAAATATATTACTTTAGAAATCAGTGCGTTATATCAGCAAAGTTTAACGGCATGGTGTATCAGTAAGGTATACTAATGTATACTAGCTTTAATATACGACTATCTATATATTTATCTTTAATCAATTCACCTCAAGCAAGGCGACATTTCTGCTAAGACTCAAGGAGGCTATTGGGAATGAAAGCGACATGAAAAGACATTAAAATGAACCGGAAAGATTATCATAAACAGGAAACAAGGGATAAATCTCTACCCACGTTCGAAAGGCCGGTGGGGTAGGGTAAAACGTCATGCTTACAAAATTACAGCGTGTTAGACTGAAGCTATTTTAAGAGTGTTTTGGTGCTAAATAGTCGGGTTTTTTTTTTTAAATACAGTAAGAATACACACGCTTTAGTATGTGAGTATTAGTGTGGGCATTATTGTTAGGGTGTCTGTGCGTTTGTGTATTTGTTTGTGTATATATTTTTGTATGTCTGTGCGTGAATGCGGGTGTCATATGTCTTTCAGAATGACCCACATATCAAACTTCAGATTTTTGGAAAATCTTGGTGGGCCGAGGAATTTCCAGTAGCCCTTGGTTTAAATCCAGAGAATAATCCTGATTTTCGCATTTTCTGTTTCAGAAGTTTTAGAGAGGATCCAAATCTGGTCATCAGCAAAAGAGGCCTTCCGAATTGGAGACACCTGATCAATTGTTAGCAAAATGAAGAGCCCAACCTGCAAATTTTAATCTGAGGTTACCAAAATAAGACAGGTGCAAAAATTCAAATATCTATGAAAATGTTTTAACAGACGGTAGATATTTTGATACCGAAATCGATGGCGCATTTTAATAAAAGAAAAAATGACTTCCAAAAGTTAAGCATGCATATTATATATATATATATATATATATATATATATATATATATATATATATATATATATATATATATATTATTCTCATATAATTTTTACCTGTAAAAGAACAAAATGAATAGAAACAGACAGGCGGAAAAGAAGAGGAAATGGACAAGAATATTTTTGGCTTGTGTCTTTTTATTATTATAATAAAAAAATTGAAATGAAATGTCAATCGCTCTCTAATGTACTCCTGGTTGTTCTTTTTACATTATCCTCATTACTAATGTTTCTGCTCCTAATTCATCCAATACCTGTAACCCCTTCTGTACTAATGGCTGTACTGCCTTGCTTGAAGTGATAACGATCAATATATATATATATATATATATATACACGAATCCAAACATATAAGTTTCATCGAGATTTTAGTTGGAAAATTATACGATCGAATACCCGAATTTTATTCGATGCATTTTTTAATCATATTCAATATATATATATATATATATATATATATATATGAATGATACTTTTGAATTGCTTAAGAAACATTGGGCCGCAAGATATCGTTACGGTTTTTATAAGAAGCCAGTTTTTAAGTGAGTAGGTTTGTCAGCCTGCTGCACAACCCCAATCGGGAGGATCAGCTTTTGTATCAAAAGTTGTCCAAGACCAATTACCACTCGGGCTCTTCCGCTATGGGGGGGAGATGAATCTTACCTTTTCTTAAGGGCATTAGCACGCAAGTGAATGTAATATATTCGACGAGAATTCGAACACGGCTCTTCCATTCCACAATCCGAGCCGCTATCCGTTACTCCGCCTTACCTCTATTAAACCTAAACGTAGAATTACGTAAAATGAATATTTATTTATGATGAAAATATTTTGCGGAACTCTTACGTAATATGGCAGTACATTTTTGGACAATCTCCACACAGAAGTAGATGAGACATGAAGCAACAGAAGGATGCTGAGAATAATATAGGCCGAACTTGTGAGCAGCGAAAAAGTTTCAAAGAAAACAGATAGTAAGGCATAATTAAAATCAGAAAGGGACAACCGAAATTTCCAAGCGACAGAATGAAGAAAGGGTGTTTGGGTGATTTGAAACATTCTGAGTATATATTGAATACAAGAGAGAATTGAAATTTCCAAGCAACAGAATGAAGAAAGGGTGTTTGGGTGATTTGAAACATTCTGAGTATATATTGAATACAAGAGAGAATTAGAATTTCCAAACGACAGAATGAGGAAAGTGTACTTGGGTGATTGGAAACATTCTGAGTATATATTGAATATTAGAAGGACAGAAGAATAACAGCGTATAACGCTGTTTTTTAAAGGATTGTCAGGACATTAAAATAAAAAGAAAAACTCCGAACTTCCTCAGAACTACAAACTAAATGATGCTGTGCAGAGCCAAGATTCCCACAACTCTAAGGTCACGGTATATAAAAGAATTAAGATTGAATTCAAATTGCACTCCGTAGTGGCAGCAGTGATCGCCAACCACAGAGATTTCGAAATTGTAATCTTCTTTGTAGAGTCCTTTGAAAATAAGGGACGAATTCTCGGGCCCCGTCGGAAACGTTTCATTTGTTTCCAATAAAAAAGAATTAGTTGCTTTCAAATGACATTAGAATTTGTTCGCCAGGATCAGAACATCATTAGCCTTCGTTTCGAACGTCAATGAGTGCCATCAAAGAGTAACACGAGGTGTTGGAGTTCACTTTTTGAGCTGCGTTACGACAGGGTATCAGATAAAAGCGTCTAGAATCGGAGAGTTCATATATGATAACACACTGGAAAGTAGTTTGTTTGATTAAATAGATTCTGAAAAAGTCCAAGAAAACCTATAATTTTCTAATTATCTATTTTATTTAATCAATTTTATCTATTTTATTTAATCAATAACTACTTTAATCAAAAAAGAAATTAATAGTTACTTCCATTGACTTTTAGCGACTGTTTACCGACAGTCGTCATTTTTTAAACTGAAATTAGACTTTCTAATTTTCAATATTCACTTTTAATTTGAAGTTTGAAGCTAAATTTAATTGCAGATTTAGATTATATTACTCTTGAATATTTAACAACAATAATTACTTATCCAAATAATGTTAGACATTTCCATGACGGTCGTCCTTGAGTATTGAATCCAAGGGTTGGCAGTGAATATTTCGGAGACAGTAGCAACGCGTAGTGAAGGTTCGCAGTGGATATCACAGCAGAGTGTAGTTCATCCTTCTCCTGGTCACCTTTGGTCCTTCTGGTAGGAGGAAACAAGATGGCCGCCTTTATACACTATGAATACAATGTTGGGCGGCTTCTGATTGGTCAACCTACTATTGGTCGATTATAAAGGGGAATAAGTCATTCTGACTCGCTCACTAGTTACGGATATAATATATACCCAAAAAACCGTAACAGCCCCCCTTATTTTGGGTATATTTGGAACCGACACAAAAAGTTAAACGGAGTATAGACGAGTCCATTTTAGGATACATAGTACACCGATAAGTTAAGCCTTTTTAGTGAAACTTTTTGTTACCTTTGTTTGTTTTTCTGTTTTTGCCTTTGTTTAATTCTCTTTAATTTTCTTTTGTTTTTCCTTTTTATTTTTCTCCTTTTTTTTTCCCAGCCCGTTTTGATCTTTTTATTGTTTTGTTTGTTCATTTTTCTTTTTATCTTTTGAGTTGTTTATGACTGTTTGAGTTTATTTCTTCCTGTTTATTTTTTAATTTTTTCCTATGTAATCTAACAAAAAGTAAAGACTAAAGCTAAAGTGTTCGTCCTGGTGGGCCGCTAAAACCCATCATGGCCGACAATAATATCGAGAATGGCAATACGCCGCCTTCTCAACCGGTTTCACCTGCTAAAGACGGCCTGGGGGCAAAACAGGCCGCCACAAAAGATGCAGCCTTTACTGTGAACAAGGGAAAAAGTTTAAAATCGTTTAAAGGTAATGAATTCCGTTCAACATTCAGGAAGCATTAGATGCTGTGGATACCAGAACAATCTCTCTGCTAACATCTGATGTAAAGACCCGTAAGTTGATCGGGGTTGGCAGAGAGGTGATGGAGGAGGGCTTGAAGTCGTTAAAAAAACCCCCAAAATTCTGGCGCGTAGAACGAACGCCTTATGGGACATCCTCCTAGCGACAGAGGAGCAGGCGAAAAATTATTGGCGGGAAGTCTGCTCACAACGAAGAATCTGCGGATGCAGACTGAAAATAAATTACCCGCAGAACGAAGGTGACAATTCACGGTG
The DNA here is from genome assembly GCA_903632075.3 of Acanthosepion pharaonis. Taxonomy (NCBI): domain Eukaryota; kingdom Metazoa; phylum Mollusca; class Cephalopoda; order Sepiida; family Sepiidae; genus Acanthosepion; species Acanthosepion pharaonis. The sequence goes on along the minus strand of CAHIKZ030000404.1, from coordinate 55,479 downwards.
TCCCAGCAGACATTAGCGAAGATAGGATGATGGGGCCTTTTTCGTCCAATACGGCGAAGTAAACGAAGTCAAGGCCCTCATCAGTAAAAGGAATCCAGACCAGGGACATGGAGGTACAGATAACAGTCAATAGAGAAACTTCCGAGAAATCCCAAACACACTGGTGTGCCGAAATAGGAGGATGCTGGTTGTGGTCGAGGGAGGAAGCCGTGCTTTTGGACATGTGGGGCGTCAGGACACATGTCAAGGGTTTAGGCAAAAATGTTAAACCAACGGCCCCCACTCCAGCATCAGCAACAACAGCAACTATGATTGTGAAATCAACACTGAAAAACCCCGAAGAAGGCTGGAAAGAAGTGGATGAGGGACGGAAAATACTACCGTTCCGGTCCCGAAAGAAAGGTCCCCAAAAACAGCCGGAAAAGAAGCAAAAGGAAGAAAAAAGCAAAAGCAGCAGCAACAACAGCAGAAAACAACAACAGAAACAACAACAACAGAAACAACAGCAACAAAAACAACAGCCAAAAATCCAGCAAAAGTCCGGCAAAAAGCCCGGCAAAAGAAAACGTTGCCATGGAGGTGGAGGAAGACGTCCCCAAAAGGGCCACTTCCTTGAAAAGAAATCGCGAGGAAGATGAGGAGGAAGAAGAGGAACAGGGTGAAGCAAGTTCACACATTGATTGGACATGTTAGTGAAGAGAGGGCTAGGGAAAGAGACAGATGCACATCTGCCCTCTTTCACCTGTTAAAAAAAAGCGAACACACCTACAGACAGGAGTCTCCCTCCTTCCCTGTCTAGATTTCCACTCCCTCCTACCACCCCCACGCCTCCGCACACGCCTACTCCTACCATCAGACCCTCCAACTCCCCAACCTTCCCTCTCTACTCCAACCCCTTCATCCACTCCCACCCCCACTGCCCCCAGATAGGGGGAAGAAGAAGAAAAGGATCTTCAGCAAGGTCGAAGATATTTGCAGGGTGAACAAGGGGGGAGATGGAGAAAACCTCTCCTCCCGCAAGAGGGCGCTACTTGGTCCCCTCGTGCTCCGGGGGTTGTTGGACTGATTCGGGACACTGGCAATCATTTGAAAGTATGGACCCATCTCTTTGAGGCCAGAGAGGCCTTCCCGAGATAAGGATGATGGAGATGGCGACAAAGGTTTGAAAAAATGCAAACATTTTGCTCGACGGAGGCCCCAGTACTTCTCCATCCATCATTATATAGGGCCCTTAAATTAAACTATCCCACGGACGTCGGCGGGATTGTCTCGGAGGGACGGATGACGTCAGAGATGGGGACAGGGAGCCTGGGACATTCTGTCGGGGTCCTTTCACCCGCAGATTTCCGGCCCGTATGTGAATAGGTTTTTGCGCTTATTCTTCTCTTTTTTTGCAGGCTTAAAAAATGGAAACCAAGTTAGCGACTCTGAATGTGAGGGGCTTAAGGGATCGGGGTAAGGCTGCCGCCTGCTCCGGGACCTTCTGTCCCTGGATGTGGATGTCGCCGCGATCGAAGAGACCCACTTTGTTTGCAGTGCCGATGCGTGTGTGCTGGAGGATGACTTTGTTGTCTATTCAGCATATGGGGACCGGTTTGCCAGAGGAGTTTCTTTGCTAGTCAGACGGACTCTTGATGCGAAGGTGGACCTTGTGCATACCGATGCCGAGGGCCGGTTGATCGTGGCCGATATTGCCGTGAAAAAGTGGTTCGTTCCGAGTCGTTGCGGTTTATGCGCCCAATGACCAGGAGGAGCGGGTCTGGTTTTTTCGGCGGTTGGGGCCGTTCCTGGTTGATTCAACGCGCCTAGTTTTAATGGGGACTGAATGCCATTCTGGACCCCGACTTGAACAGGGGCGGGGTGCTGGGGGAGAAGGGACGATCGTAGCCTGGTTGATCTGATCGACGATTATGGTCTCGTCGATAGATACCGGGTCGATCATCCCCGGGGAACATGTGGACGTGGGCTCTTAGTTGGCCTTCTGAAAAGGTGGTTAGCTACCTTGACAGAATGTTAGTTAGAAGAGCCGACATAGATCTGCTAGATTGCCCTACGTTCCACTGGGTGGGCTACACGGACCACAAACTCGTTTGTGCCCGTGTAGCGTTAGATCATAGGCCTAGAATGGCTGGCTACTGGAAGTTCAATCTGTCTTTACTGGACAGGCGGGACTTCCGGGAGCAGCTAACTAGATTAGTGCAGCGGAATTAGTGGGGCGGTTATCGAATAAGTGGTGGGAACGCCTTAAGTCTAGGATTAGGTCTTTCACCACTGATTTCAGCAAACGGCTCGCTCTAGATAGAGCTGAAAAGGTGAAGACACTTAAAGCTAGTTACACCCGGGCGGTGGCTGGGGGATCCCCAGAGATAGCCTCAGCTAGGGCGGCCCCCTGGATTGTTTGAATAGCGAGCGGTACATGGGCCAGGTAATTAGACATAAGTTAAGTAAGATGTCTTCCGAAGCTGTGAACTTGGGCGCAGATCTGCGCAGGGAAGAGGTCCGTCGAGGTGGCGATCGTTTCATTCGTGAAGTCAAGTCCCCGGAGGGGCATACTCTTCGGGCCACTGATGGCATGTGCGAGGCGTTTCGGCGCCATTTCGAACGCCGGTTTACCAAGGAGCCTGGTCTCCGTGAGGAGGAGTTTCGCAGCTATTTGGCTGACTTTCCTCGGCTTTCGCCGACTGAAGCGGCTAGCTGCGAGGGAGAGATTACGGAGGCGAAGTCTACGTGGTTTTGAAGAAGGTCGGCAGAGGCAAGTCGTCCGGTCTGGATGGTTTGCCCTATGAATTGTACTTGAGGCTGTCGCACATCTTTGTTCCGATTTTGACAGCAGTGTTCAACAACTGGTTTCGGTCGGGGTCCATCCCCAATCGGATTACCAGGGGCGTGATCACTCTGTTGAAAAAGGGCAAAGGTGGTGGGGAACCTAGATGATTACAGGCCCATAACTCTGCTAAACACAGAGTTAAAGATTATGGCCAAGATCCTGCAGGAGCGTTTGCAGTCAGTTGCCGAGTCTCTGTTGGGACCTGAGCAGACTTGTTCTGTGAGGGCAGAACAATTCAGAGCAACCTGCATCTGATCCGCACGATCATAGAGGGTGTAAAGACGACGAAGAAGCCGCGCTGATCAATTTGGATCAGTCCAAGGCATTTGATAGGGTTGACCATCGCTACCTTGCTACTCTCCTGCAGGCCGCTGGATTCGAAGCCAACTTCTGCCGCTGGATTAGCCTCCTGTATCGCTCCCCAGTGCTGTGGTACAGGTGAACGGAAGGTTGTCGGACGCGTTCGTGCTGTCTAGGTCGGTTCGTCAGGGTTGTCCGCTGTCGCCTCTCCTTTATATGCTTTGGCGTTGGAGCCTCTCCTTCGCCGGCTGAAGGACGAGACCGGCAGTCCGGCCCTACGATGGAATTGCCGTGCCTGGAGGGTCTCGAGCCAGGGTTTCCGCGTACGCCGATGACGTATCTGCTTGCTCGTGTCGTCCCGCAGCGACATTGAGGCGGTGCAGAAGGCGCTTGATCGGTACGAGAAGGTGACAGGGGCCAAGATAAACCGCGACAAGTCGTCCGGCTTGCGGTTAGGTGCCTGGAAGGGGTCGATCTTCCGGGCCGCTTCGGTTGGACGGACGGTCCTGTCCGCATTCTTGGAGTGTGGTTTGGGCCTGACCTCCAGCTGGAGAAGAATTGGTCTGAAGTACGTGCAAAGGTCGATTCTGCCGGTCAGACTTGGAATCGACGGCGGTTGTCCGTGAAGGGCAGGGCGGAGGTGTGTGTTACATACATTTTCCCCTGATTCTTTATCGGTTGGCCGTACTTCCTCTCTGTAAAGACCGCAGGAAGGTGCTCGAGCGATCGCTATCCTCCATTTTATGGAGGGGACGCGTGAACAGGGTCGACAGACGAGTCTGCACCAAACGTCCGTGTCATGGGGGGCTGGGAATGCCGCACCTTATGAGTCACATCCGTGCCTCTAGGTTGGCTTTCCTACGCCGCGCATTGACTAGGGAGATCCGATTCTGGAGGGGATTGTTAGGGACGCCTTCCCTAGCCTTACTATCAGTCCCCCCCATCTCGAGGGCCGAGCGCCGTTGTAGGCTCCGGGATGAGTCGGATTTCATCCACGAGTGTCGGTTGGCCTTGAAGGCCATTCCCCGGTCCAGTGACCTTTCACGGCCTAGGAAGGTCTTCTATCGTGGTTTAGTGGAGGGTCGCGCGAAGGATAAACTACGTGATACGCTCGGCTTGTCGGAGGAGGAGTATCGCTCCTATTGGTCTTAGGCGCCAGCGGCGGATTACCTCAGTAACCCTGAGTTTTCGCTTACCTGGCGATTGGCTCGGAATCGGCTGCCTCTCAATGACAAAGGCTTTCATATGGGGTTTGGCGGATTTGCCAGACTGTGAACGGTGTGGTCTTGGTTTAGAAGAAACGGCTGCGCACGCCTTATACCATTGCCCCCGGTCCGCCCTTATGGGACCATGTCGGCGAGCTGACGGCTCGTCTCGCTCCCCGAACAGCTAGTGTCCATGGATCGCGCATACGCGTGTGACAATGTGTCGCCCCCGTATTCCGGGGAGAAACGAATGGTGTTTCTGATGCTGATGGCCACAGCTCGAATGGTGATTTGGACGACGCGAATGGAGGAAATCTTGCGGGGCAACCGTCTTTCTTATCAGCATCTGATCCAATTCTTTGAGCATCAGCTCAAGATGAAGATTAATCTGATAGAAAACGATTGCATTCGACAGTCTTCAGCGAAAGGTGGGTAAAAAATAGCAAGCCTGGTTCGTGTGACCGGGGCTAGCCTTGATTTTCTTTTTAAGTCAACCTATAGCACATCAGGGTGGCTTCCTGGGAACCCTCCCTTGGTTAGGTTAGACAAGCTTCAGTGTACCTAGTTAATGTGAGTAAGTGTCGTTCCTGGCCTGTATCCCGGCTGCTCTTTGGTTATGGTCCAAGTCGAGATTCCCAGCCTCCCCAGTTTGTTTTGGTCCCCTTTCATCTCGATTGGATCAGCTTTACATTTTCCATGTCCGTATAATATTTTATCCTCTTTTCCCTCCCTTAGCGAGGTGCTTCTTGATTTTGTCCTCTGGGCAGAATACAGCAGCCTCTCTGTTTTGAGGTTGGACGGCCCCTACTAACATACGTTATGTTTATTTTGTATTTTGTGTATATTTTAGTTATTTTTCGGGTTCATCTCCCTCCCCTCTCATTGTATCATTATTAGATTTTTATGTATAGAATATTTTTTTATCATCCAATTTTTTTATGGTTTTTTTTTAGCGCGTTTGGTAGGTCCCCTTGTGAGAATCTGGTATTATGGTGCATGAAGGATTGAGTGGTGATGGACAAGTTCTTGAGGTGAATGAGTTAATTGTAAGGTATGAATGGGTCGTGAATCTGATTAGCTAGGTATAAGATAGTTAGTGAAGACCAGCCTCTACTCCCTCCCCTTTCGGCCTTGTGCCACAATTTGTATATATTTACAAATAAATACCCTAGTTACGGATATAATATATACCCAAAAAACCGTAACAAATAACACCACGAAACCGCGAGACCATGCAATATTAACCAGACAGTAATCAGACGATTTCGTGTTTCATGAAACCCCGCCTCATAAAGTCAGTGTATTATGTATATTTATTATCAATATATAGTAATAATTCTGTTATTTTACGTGGAGCAGTGTTATTCTGACACTAAATGATATTTGTATATGAACACTTGCATGTAGCCTTTTTTAGATGTAGACGATGCTATTACATTTGTGTTGTCAACAAATATGTTACGAATAGGGTCCAGCAGATCTCCATGAGTTTTTTAAATGAGACCTCATTGAACTATGGTCAGAAAAGTGTAGTGTGAGTATTCGTGTGAAAATGGTTGTAGTATGACCTATATATTTGTTTATGAAATTTGATTGATCAAGAAAAGAATTCCTTGATGGACATTTAAATTAGTAAATAATATTTGTTCTACGAATTTAGAGGTCCACTGACGCTAATAATAATGGAAGCCTTATTAATAAAACCAAAAAAAACAAAGAAACAACACACACACACAATTAAATCAACCATATACTTGGACACAATATATTGACCGTATTTTGAAAAGGAAAATAATTATATAAATACATACATGAAACAATGTATTTCTTGTTAACAATTAATATATTTCAACTTTGAAAATAGCTAACTGTATAGCCGGAAACGCTGGGAAAGAAAGAATAATTGGACAGTTTTTATGTAATTTATCCTCCGAAAAGAAAAAAAAATGATCTCATGAGAAATTTTCTGAAAACTGAATCAAAGTACCGTGTCTGTCGTATTCATTGAAAATTTCCACACACACACACACACATATATATATATATATATATATATATATATATATATATATATATATATATATATATATCATTCACGTATGAAACGAAACCCCGTGTTCAGACACCACCTACTGAAAAACACTACGTTCTTTTGTTAAAAAAAAACACACACATTACCCTACACACACACACACACACACACACACATATATATATATATATATATATATATATATATATATATATCAATAAATATCATTCACGTATGAAACGAAACCCCGTGTTCAGACACCACCTACTGAAAAACACTACGTTCTTTTGTTAAAAAAACGCACGCACGCACACCCACACCCACCTACACACACACACACACACACACACATATATATATATATATATATATATATATATATATCGATATGATACAATTTGAGGACAATTTGAAATATCAAATATATATATAAATAAATAAATACTTTCATAAAATAAAACATTATAATTTTCAATTTGAAACTTTTCTATATATATATATATATATATGTGTGTGTGTGTGTGTGTGTGTGTGTGTGTGTGTGTGTGTGTATAACAATGATATTTATATATATATATATATATATATATATATATATATGAGTGTGTGTGTGTGTGTGTGTATGTGTGTGTGTGTGTGTGTATATATATATTAAATAATCATCTTTTTTTCTACTTTTAATGTATACAGCATCGATCTAACACATGTTTCAAATCCTGTAATATTCACTTAACTGGGAAGAACTTCAATAATCTGATGGCTTGTAAAACCACTTAGAACTGTTTAAACCCCCAGAAGGATGCCAAGTTCTTAGAGTACGGAATCGGGGATGAGTGTCGAAGATTGCATCTTACAATGGAGCTGACTATCATGTGGTTAAATTACTCTAGAGTCAAATGTCTGAATATCGGAAATGTAAATAAAAACGACAATAACTGTTGATTTGATCTGACCTGATATAAGGGTTCTATTCAAAATACATTTACAGGCTTTTGGGGTGGGTTCCTTACACCAAAACAGGGACAAGTGTTCATATAAATATATATCCACAAATCCTTTGTTTTTGAGTTATATGAGAAAGTTTACAGTAGATGGTGTTGTGATGCCATGTCGACCAGGTTACATATCAGGATTTTGATTAACAGCAGCAAAGTTTGGGTGACTCTAAACTCTTTGGAGTGGAAACGCAAACAGATACAGCCGGGCAGCTTTGCGTCCATTACCATTAGCGCGGTCTTGTGTAAAAATCATATCTGCATGCTCACGATATGCATATCCAGCCATCGTTAAACGGAACACTTGCCAGCTCACTACTACCCCACGATAAACGTTGAAGACTGTCTAGCCACAGATGTAGACAAATGACAAATGTAGCTACCATAAACTTTGTTTAAGCTTAATAAATAAAAAAAAGAACTTGTAGACCTATGGACTTTTGTCCTATTTTGGTATGAGAAACCACACCCCAAATTCGTGTATTTTTGATACACCCTGTATATAGCAAGTCAATCAATAAATTTAAATTGTAGATTCAAACCTGCACAGCTCGGAATTGGGTGATAAGACTTTTATATATTTATTTACTATTAATATTCTATTCTTATTAATGAGGTCTATATTTGCAAATTCTGTTTGCCTTAAAACCGATGGGATTTTTAGTTTGGTTGGTTGATTTGGTTTTGCGGCATATCAATCTCGATGGGTTATTTAATGCCAGAACCTAAATATTTTGAACGCAGTTGTATACCGTCAACATTGTTGGTAACTTTTCTATAATCACGTATAGTTGATGATTTTGTTTAGCGGCATAACAACTTCTATGGATTATTTAATGCTGAAATCTAAATATTTTGAACGCAGTTCTATACCTTCAACAACAGATGAAATATATTATTTGGTAACTTTACTCTAAATACGTATTGTCGGTAATTTCACTACAAATTTGTATTGTTGGTAATTTTTATATAAAAATGTATTTCTGGTATTTTTATTATCAGTCAGTTATGGGCCATGCGTGATACACACTTAGGCAATCATGTATCTTTCGATACATGACTGACGAGGCAGATTTTTTCCCGCAGTTGGTTGCCATTTCTTTCTGTTGTAGGCTTTCATAGTATTTTCATAGAACCCGCTCTGTCATGCTGTTTACCCATAGCTGAGGATGGGGAGAAGAAAAGGATTCATACCTTTCCAAGGATTCATAACTTTCATAAGTGCTAACCGTGCCTACTAATTTTTACTATAAAAAAGTACTTTTATCCTTTCCTAGTGCTAAAATCTAAGTACTTTGAACGCATTTTTTATTCTTTCAACTATAGATATTGTGTATATAGTTTATAAACTTTATAATTTTGATTTGTAGGATATTATATGAATTAATGTCATGAAAGAGTTCTTTCATGCTGGTTATATACTTGATTTTGTTTAGCGGCACAACAACACCTCTATGGGTTATTTAATGCCGGAATCTAAATATTTTGAATACAACTGTTCAAACACAGATGAAGGCAACTGCCTTCAAATACAGATGAAACGTATTGCTTGTCATTTTAGGATAAATATGTATTGTCGGTAACTTTTCCGAAAAAACGTTATTGTTGGTATCATGGCGGGCTTGTGAAGAACAGTAAGTGGGGTTTTCATACTTCTGGAAATCACGAATCTCCCGATCAGCGGCCACACTGCTGGATGATGTTTACCATCAGACTGGAAACTATAGTATATATATATATATAAAGTGTATATATATATATATATATATATATATATATATATATATATATATATATATATATATATGTATATATATATATATATATATATATATAAGTGTATATATATATATATATATATATATATATATATATTCATATATATATACATATACATATATATATGCATTCATATATATATATATGCATATATATATATATATATATTTATATACATATATATATATATGTGTGTGTGAAAAGTGTATATAAATATAAATAAATATATATATGTATAATTATTTATATATTATATGCGCGGTACTTATTAAGCGCTCAATATCCAGTATAGAGCTAACATATTTAGTTAGATGTGAGTTTGTGACCCTGGGTTTCACGCTTTGTCTGACGATCGCTAAAGCGTGAAACCCAGGGTCACAAACTCACATCTATCCAACCAAATATATATATATATATATATATATATATATATGCGATAATATAATTTGAAAAGACAGGCATCTTCAACAGGGATTAGTAAGCCAGCCTGTTATGAAGGTCTTTTCGAAAAAAAAAAAGTGAGCTACAATATATTCAGTTCAAAATTTATGTTCATAGTCTTAATAAAAATATCATTTATATCATCTCATATCGAATATTTCAGTACCATTTTACACACACACACACAAGCACGCATATATATATATATATATATATATATATATATATATATATATATATATATATATATACATACATATATATATATATATATATATATATATATATATATATATATATATATATATGGTTTATCCACATCAGAGATAGAGCGTGTGGAAATATAAAGTGAACACTTAGAGGTCACAGGCCACGATTGTGTCTAGCATACAATAGCCTGTTGCCTCTATGTGTTGACTTCAATGTTCACTTATATATATATATATATATATATATATATATATATATATATATATATATATATATATTTGTTTGTTCAAGCAGCCACATTTTTTGAAGGGCTGAATACGGAGGTGCACTGCATGCCACAGTTTCCCCTAAACAAGCTTTCATTTTTTTTTTATTAAGAGTTGTCCTTCTCCTAGACCAGTTGCCATCCAAGGCTATAGAAACCAGTTTGTCTTGCTAATTACCCATAGTTGTGGGTGGAAAAGAGGATTCATACCTTTCCCAACGGTATTAACACATAAGTGAATGTAATTGATTCCATTGGAATACACACACACACGTACACACATACACACACATATATATATATATGTATTGTATTTAGGCAGTAATCCCTCTTTTATACATGTTTCGTTAAAGACGACACTAGGTGGACTTTATCAGACTAAAGGAAAGATTTTAATGATGCAATTCTATATTTGTAGGAGAGAGGGATATTAAAAAAATCGAACACGAGGAAGAACATTGCAGCATTGTCAAGGACACTGGAACAAGGAATGTAATATTTACTATCAGAATGAGACACTGGAACAAGGAATGTAATATCTAAAAGAGCCATACATATGCAGAATGATGTACATTCATTTTTTACAGATTACGCAAACGATTTTGATGAGAGACGACTCAAATATATATTTGAAATATTAGGAAAATTAAATGTAATATTTTATAATAACCCAGAACTTGTATATGGATCAAACAGATTGCAGTCTGATATAAAATGAATTTAGTAGCTACACAAATATAGAGAATGGTGTAAGACAAGTATATGTCTTGATACCGAAGATATTGTAACTGTACAGAGAGCACAACAGGATTTATTATATTTCGGTGCAATCCTGACAATATAAGATTCGCAGACAATACTGCTGATAACGGGGAATTTAAGAGTTAGACAAGGTAGTCAAGGCAATCGTAAAAAAAGACCAAGAAAAGAACAACTATCAAGTGTAAGAAGAAAGAATATACATTTTTTATGAAGAGAAAAATCCCGAGATGTGAGCTACGGTTTGGTAATGACAGCATCAAATGAATACAGAAGATTAATTTTAAAAGCGGATGGAAAAAGCGACACCGGAATCTGAAGTTGTATTGGAATATAATTTCTGAAAACAAGCAAAATACCGAGAAACATGAAAAGTTAATTAGAAACAAAGAAAAGAACTACTTATATTATTTACAGTATTCGGACTGTCATCCATATATTCATTGCCATATTCACAACATTTCGGCCGTTGTACACTCCGGCCGGCTTCAGGTGGACGAAATAAATGTTTCGTATCCAAACGTAAAAAAAGTAACTGTCTATATCTCTAAGATGAGGTATTATGATTATTTGCATTATTTATGTTATTAGGACTGTTATCTTCATCCCCATTGCCGTGTTCGCAAAGTTACGACCGTCCTATGTTCTGACCGTCTCCAGGTGAACGAAATAAAGGTTTTGTATCCAAACGTAAACAAAGTATCTGTCTATATCTCTGAGATGAGGTATTATGATTACTTGCATTATTTACATTATTCGGACTATTATTCTCATCTTTATTGCCATACTCACAGCGTTTCGGCCGTCGTACGCTCTCAGGGGATAAAGGCGTTGGTTAGATCCAGTCACTAGACCTAAAGAGTTGTGAGTTCAATGCCAGGCTAAAACAGTGGTGAACCAAAATTTGGAGAGTTGTGTTAAAAGAAAAATACCTGAGACATCCGGAAGAGGCATGTCACGTGGAACTAGAAAAATCTACTCCGGTGGACGAAATTAATGTCTCGTTTCGAAGTTCCAATCACCTGAAGAAAGCCAGATGGAACGCGACACCTAGAGGACGTGGTGATGGGTGGATGGTTAAGAACGTTTCTCTTGGAATTTGATGACAGAGCAATGCGTCTCGTATTTTACAAAGACGCTATTCGGTATGTGTGCCACACGAAGAACGAAAAAGAGTTCCATGCATTTTTTCCACTTTTCCAAGATCAGTATTCCATCAGATTTGGATATTGGTTACTTATTGGATAGATTCTCGGCTGCATTTATCACTATCTGCATATGCTCCATTTTAAACATTCAGGAAAAAATGATGACTCATATGTGGTTTCCATTTCGCACACAAACAAAGGCGTGGTGGAGTAATGCATAGCGTCTTGGATTGAGTTCGAATTCCAGTCGAATCCATTACATTCACTTACGTGCTAATACCCTTGGGAAAGGTGTGAACCCTCCTCTTCTCACTCCATCTATGGGTACATAGCAGAACAGACTGGGTTCTATAGCCTTGGATGGCAACTGCTCTAGGAGAAGGACAACTCAGACTTCAAAACCTGCATTCGGCCCTTCAAAAAGTGTGGATGGTCCTGCACGCAACCTTCAGCACTATAATCAAATCTCATGTGCTGTTGTTGGGCTGTCAGTTTCCTAGGAACTGATTTGCTTGACCCTCATATGTCGAATTCGACGCGAGAGTCGAGAGTATATATATATATATATATATATATATATATATATATATATATATATATATATATATGTGTGTGTGTGTGTGTGTGTCTGTGTGTGTGTGTTATATTATGAGATATAATATATATATATATATATGTATTAATGCCTTTCATTATATATATATATATATATATATATATATATATATATATATATATATATATTCCATTAACATGGCTGATGCTAGGCTCCGTTTTCTTGTGGTATGAATTGGAAAGATTTTATCCAATCTTGGGAGCTTGGTTCATCTTGTCGCGCTAGACAATCTCTCTCCTCATGATCTATCTTAACGTTTGTCCACATTTAAATTATTGGTGACACATATACGCCATGCTCCTTTTATATATTTAGAATCCTAAGAACCATCTGCAATTTCAATTTACAGACCTGACATCTCGACTTCAGTCAATTTACCATTGCCCTCATGTTGAATCATTATACCTACTGTATAAATGATTTCATGGTAGATGTTCTGATGATCTCCCCTCTGTGATAGGTAGACTGTGAATTTAAGCGCGTTGCTAGATTGGCGGCAAGGTTTCATCCATTTATAGATGAAATGGCTAGATGTAAAACTTGTGAAACTCTCTTCCGGCTTTTTGGTTTCAAAATTTATATGAAATTCCAATCGTTACTGTCCTCTTAAATTCTGTTCTTTTCTTGTTCTCACTCTTAATATATGTTTCTTATATTATTTCACACTTATTAACCTTGTTATATAAGAATAAAGTTTCGATTCCAACACTTGAATTTGAACATAGATCGCACACAGTCAATCCCATTATTGAATTTAGTGGATCACGTGACCATAGAGAAAAGCAGAAACTAGAATGTCGCGTGATGTATAATTGATTGCAATTTCTAGTCTGTCCTCTATACTATACGGATAGCTCTTTCTCCTATATCACAATACTCTATTCTCTTCTCTACACTATTCTCTATTCGGATCAAAACGGATTACAATTCGAGCGAGTATTATAGAGCAAGTGCTAGCAGTGCGAGGATTGTTAGAAGACGTCTGATACCAGCATTGTTCAACAGCGTTACTATAGTTGTATCTGCGATTACAAAGTCTCTACTACAACGAACGTTACGAAAGTGACAACGAGTATTCGTTGGCATCACAAAAATCCTCCTGTGAGTTAGTGTCTCTGTCGACCTGCTTTGTGTCGAACTAATTAAAGAAAAAATAATTATCCAATTTACACATAATCGGACACGAATACCGGTTTCTTGGGCAAATATGAAGTTATACTAATATATGCTCTTGTCTTTGCTTCCATCCTATTTTCTGGTAATTTCTGCCTATTTATCTTTTAAACCTTTCACAACAGTCAGTCAGTGAAGTGCCATACGTGATACATGGTTGGGCGATCATGTCTCTTTCGATTCATGACTGACTACGCAGAAGATATTTCCGCACTATGTTGCCGTTTCTTTCTGCCACCCAAGGCTATAGGTCCCAGTTTTTCCTGATAGCTGAAGGTAGAATTATGGGTTTAATACATTTCCCAGTGTTATTTGCGCGTAAGTTGATGTAACGATACCGACTGGAATTCCTAATCGGGTCTCCGATTTCTCATTCAGAGTAGTTAACCATTACACACATCGATTTCACCAGAAACAATTCAATGAAGTTATTAAGACTCAAGGAGATACTGACTTTGAAAGAATATGAAAGAAAAAAAAAACATTATTCAGGAGAGGGAAGAATACAAGAAAAGGAATTAAGAAGACAAAAAATAACGATTAATATCGAATTTATATTTATAAATGTCAAAGGTGACTGGTAAAGTAAGAGCCTGGAAGAGTGTTCCACAAGCGAGAAGTATGACAGAAGAATATCTCTTAGCATAAAATTTTGGTTATATCTAATCATTCCTACTATAAAAGAAAGATACCATGTTGCAAAACTAGCTCGACGCTTAAATTCCTAATGTCTACATTCCATAAATTCCTAAAGTCTACATTCCATAAATTCCTAACGTCTGCATTTCTTAAATTCCTAATGTCTACATACCAAAGTGAAAAGTTCAGTTTCTTCGCGCTAAAAATTAATACCAACACAGCGACATTGAAATTTATCCAATTTCTTTCTATATGGTAATTGAAGTCAGTCGAATTCTCGGAACCTTAGCAACAACTAATACAAAATGGGAACATTTCCTTTGTAAGTCAAGATAGAGAAACTAATCAAACGAAGAGGAAAGCTTATTAAAACTATTATCGAAATAACTTGTCTATTATCTCTGACAATACCTGACTGAATTAATATTTGCTGCCTCCACCCACTCAACCTATCTTCAGATGTGATAGATGGGTATCGATTTTCCAGCGAATCGTAATTGCTATAAAGATAGATTTTATTGGATTGAGATTGTAAATATGGTTTTGTTAGATTTGACTTTTGTACTCAGGTGTTACGAGGTCGGCTGAAAAGTTCATCGGCTGAGCAAGATACGCTCATGGAATATGTTCAAACGTGGTGTAATACTTTCACAACGACCTCTTAGTGGTCAATACCGATCTTTCTTCTCCCTTGCATTGCTTGGCCTTAAAATCATCAATAGCAAATATGACGAAATCTTCACTTCGATAATGGTCCCCAGTCTTGTGCTTTTTTTTCAGGTTGTAGAACAGATGATAGTCAGATGGCGCCAACTTAGGAGGAAGGGAGAGTGATCAAGCAGTTCAAAATTACAATTTATATTGACATAATTGTCAGCGATAAAAATGGGCAAAATTTTCAAAAATTCCAAAAGAAAATAAAAACAAACTAAATATTATCCTAAAAATGAGACAATAATAAAAAAAAAAATAAGAAAAAATTAGAATGAGATAACCGGTTATCGCTCCCCCTCTTCAGGGCTTGATCGACTTGGATATACGGACCGACTAAAAAAAAGAACGTGAAAAAAAGAAAAATATAGGCGTATTCAATTTATAGTGAAACAACAATATTTCTTTCATAAAAATTTTATGTTCACAGAACCGATGCTTGTCTTTACATATGGACGGTTTCAAATTAGAAATATTTTCCAGGACTTTTAGCTGGTAACTAGTAAGCGATCTGTGTGGCGGGGTATGCTGAGTAAATATCCTCACTAAACATTGATTGGTCCTAACCATATAGCCAGCTTCACACTGGCTTTAAATTTATGTAAAACAAAGCTGGTTTTAATGACAAGTAATTGATCTCTTTGAATTGATTTCCACACAGTTCGAGAAGAGAATATAATACGTGAATTGGCCCAAAATAGCGCTGGCTTAGCACATTTCATACCGGGTTCGCTAATCTAAGAAAATCTGAAATATATAAGACGTTTTTTCGCAACCAAATGTTTAGAGTTTTGGATCTGTGCAATCATAGAATCAATGTTAGGTTACACAACGTCCTGAAGATAGGCATTATAACAAAATATTTCCTAATAGAATCTAATTCTTGTTCTAAGTTATTTGTATAATATATAAACAAGGTCCGATAGACTGAAGAATAAATAAGAGTAATTTTATACCGACGGGAACAAAACACATTTGAATATATATATATATATATATATATATATATATATATATATATATATATAATCCGGTAAAAGTGGGGTTTTGATACAACAAAGAAACAAGGTTAGAGGTTTTTACAATGCCATCCAAGAGCGATAATGCACCATCGCTCTTCCTTTCATGAGAGAGAAGGAATGCCGGATGCCAATGATGGAAAACACAAAAATCTCTATTAAACACACAGATGCAAGGTTTATGAAACTCTTAGACTAATGGAATTATGCCAAACTTTTAACTTATCCATACTCATCTTGGAATATTTTTGTACACGTGTTATATTTTAGCGACAACGACGTAGCTTGATGTAAACTTATTGCAAATTATTTAAAATCGTTAATGTTTTTGTCAACAAAAATATTCTTTAAGAAATACAACAATTTTATTTTTATTGAAAATCATATTAGAAAATATTTCAACTCAACGATATTAAAAACAAATTATAACCAGTATTATATCCAAGCTGGAACCTATACTAGCCTATAAGATTATCCTGGCCTGCACAGATATTATCATCAACATAACATATATGACATTTTATCAAATGGCAAGCAATATTTGCTCATATAACCGGCCTGAATGTTCGAGAAGTTTTCACAGGCCGGTAAATGTTGTTTAATACCGTTTATTATAAAAAGAGCACTTACTTAAATATTTGTATCTCTCAAAAAAAGAATACCCGCTCTCTCAATTGGCCCGGTGGCTAGGATCAAAGTGTAGTATCTGCGTTTTGAGCTGCCGAAGGTCGTTCAGGGAGGTTGACGGAACTGTCTTTTAGATGGGTTTATTTTTGGCGAACTCTCTGCCCATTGCACGAGAACCCATCTCCTAAAAGAATACCCGATCAAAGCTCCGCCAAAGGGTGGGGTCGTTCGTTGGGGAGGTTGACGGAACTAACCTGCTTGGACGGGTTTAGATGGGTTTATTTTTGGCTGGGCCTACGGGCTCAGACATACCCACATTAAAAAGGCCTTGTGCCACATTCAATTCCTGTGGGTGAATTGATAAATACCATCTCTAAAAGAATACCCGCTCGGCCCGGTGGCTAGGATCAAAGTGTAGTATCTGCGCTTTGTGAGCTGCCGGGCCGGGTGTCTGTCGAACTCTCTGCTTGCAGAGGGGAACCCCATCTCTAAAAAGACGAAGCTCCGCCGAAGGATGGGGTTTCGTTCAGGGGAGGTTGACGGAACTAGCCCGCTTGGACGGTTTTAGATGGGTTTTATTTTTGGCTGGGCCTACAGGCTCAGACATACCCATATTAAAAATACCCATATTAAAAAGGCCTTGTGCCACATTCGATCCCCGTGGGTGGATTGATAAACACCATCTCTAAAAAGAATACCCGCTCGGCCGGGTGGCTAGGATCAAAGTGTAGTATCTGCGCTTTGTGAGCTGCCGGGTCGGGTGTCTGTCGAACTCTCTCCTTGCATGGGGAACCTGCGGACGAGGCTCCGCCGAAGGGTGGGGTTTTCGTTCAGGGAGGTTGACGGAACTAGCCCGCTTGGACGGGTTTAGATGGGTTTTATTTTTGGCTGGGACTACGGGCTCCCAGACATACCCACATTAAAAATACCCGGCCTTGTGCCACATTCGATTCCCCCCGTGGGTGGATTGATAAATACCATCTCTAAAAAGAATACCCGCTCGGCCGGCCCGGTGGCTAGGATCAAAGTGTAGTATCTGCGCTTTGTGAGCTGCCGGGTCGGGTGTCTGTCGAAATCTCTGCTTGCAGAGAGGAGAACCCGGACGAGCTGCTGGGCCTACGCCGAAGGGTGGGGGTTTCGTTCAGGGGAGGTTGACGGAACTAGCCCGCTTGGACGGGTTTAGATGGGTTTTATTTTTGGCTGGGCCTACGGGCTCAGACATACCCATATAAAAAGGCCTTGTGCCACATTCGATCCCCGTGGGTGGAATGATAAACACCATCTCTAAAAAACCCGAATACCCGCTCGGCCGGGTGGCTAGGATCAATGTGTAGTATCTGCGCTTTGTGAGGCTGCCGGGTCCGGGTGTCTGTCGAATTCTCTGCTTGCAGGGGAACCCGGACGAGGCTCCGCCGAAGGGTGGGGTTTCGTTCGGGGAGGTTGACGGAACTAGCCCGCTTGGACGGGTTTAGATGGGTTTTATTTTTGGCTGGGACTACGGGCTCAGACATACCCACATTAAAAAAGGCCTTGTGCCACATTCGATCCCCGTGGGTGGATTGATAAACACCATCTCTAAAAAGAATACCCGCTCGGCCGGGTGGCTAGGATCAAAGTGTAGTATCTGCGCTTTGTGAGCTGCCGGGCCGGGTGTCTGTCGAACTCTCTGCTTGCAGAGGGGAACCCGGACGCATCTCCGCCGAAGGGTGGGGTTTCGTTCGGGGAGGTTGACGGAACTAGCCCGCTTGGACGGGTTTAGATGGGTTTTATTTTTGGCTGGGCCTACGGGCTCAGAGATACCCACATTAAAAAGGCCTTGTGCCACATTCGATTCCCGTGGGTGGATTGATAAATACCATCTCTAAAAAGAATACCCGCTCGGCCCGGTGGCTAGGATAAAAGTGTAGTATCTGCGCTTTGTGAGCTGCCGGGTCGGGTGTCTGTCGAAATCTCTGCTTGCAGAGGGGAACCCGGACGAGGCTGCGCCGAAGGGTGGGGTTTCGTTCGGGGAGGTTGACGGAACTAGCCCGCTTGGACGGGTTTAGTTGGGTTTTATTTTTGGCTGGGCCTACGGGCTCAGACATACCCACATTAAAAAGGCCTTGTGCCACATTCGATCCCCGTGGGTGGATTGATAAATACCATCTCTAAAAAGAATACCCGCTCGGCCGGGTGGCTAGGATCAAAGTGTAGTATCTGCGTTTGTGAGCTGCCGGGTCGGTGTCTGTCGAACTCTCTGCTTGCAGGGGGAACCCGGACGAAGCTCCGCCGAAGGGTGGGGTTTCGTTCGGGAGGTTGACGGAACTAGCCCGCTTGGACGGTTTTAGATGGGTTTTATTTTTGGCTGGGACTACGGGCTCCAGACATACCCACATTAAAAAGGCCTTGTGCCACATTCGATTCCCGTGGGTGGATTGATAAACACCATCTCTAAAAGAATACCCGCTCGGCGGGTGGCTGGGATCAAAGTGTAGTATCTGCGCTTTGTGAGCTGCCGGGTCGGGTTGCAGAGGGGACCCGGACAGCTCTGTCAAATCTCTGCTTGCCAGAGGGGAACATTCGATCCCCGTGGGTGGGCTGATAAATACCATCTCTAAAAAGAATACCCGTCGCCGAAGGGGTGGGGTTTCGTTCGAGGGCCGGGTTGAAATCTCTGGAACTAGCCTCCGCTTGGACGGGTTTTGTTGGGTTTTATGGGTTTTTTTGGCTGGGCCTACGGGCTCAGACATACCCACATAAAAAAGGCCTTGTGCCCATTCGATCCCCGTGGGTGGATTGATAAATACCATCTCTAAAAAGAATACCCGCTCGGCCCGGTGGCTGGGATCAAAGTGTAGTATCTGCGCTTTGTGAGCTGCCAGGTCGGGTTCTCTCGAACTCTCTGCTTGCAGAGGGGAACCCCGACGACGAGGTCCGCCGAAGGGTGGGGTTTCGTTCGGGAGGTTGACGAACTAGCCCTCGCTTGGACGTGTTTAGATGGTTTATTTTTGGCTGGGACTACGGGCTCAGACATACCCACATTAAAAAGGCCTTGTGCCACATTCGATCCCCGTGGGTGGATTGATAAACACCATCTCTAAAAAGAATACCCGCTCGGCCGGGTGGCTAGGATCAAATTGTAGTATCTGCTTTTGTGAGCTGCCGGGTCGGGTGTCTGTCGAACTCTCTGCTTGCAGAGGGGAACAGGACGAGGCTCCGCCGAAGGGTGGGGTTTCGTTCGGGGAGGTTGACGGAACTAGCCCGCTTGGACGGGTTTAGATGGGTTTTATTTTTGGCTGGGCCTACGGGCTCAGACATACCCACATTAAAAAGGCCTTGTGCCACATTCGATCCCCGTGGGTGGATTGATAAACACCATCTCTAAAAAGAATACCCGCTCGGCCGGGTGGCTAGGATCAAAGTGTAGTATCTGCGCTTTGTGAGCTGCCGGGTCGGGTGTCTGTCAAACTCTCTGCTTGCAGAGGGGAAACCGGACGAAGCTCCGCCGAAGGGTTGGGGTTTCGTTGGGGGAGGTTGACGGAACTGACCCGCCTGGACGGGTTTGGATGGGTTTTTATTTTGGCTGGGCCTACGGGCACAGACATACCCACATTAAAAAGGCCTTGTGCCACATTCGATCCCCATGGGTGGATTGATAAATACCATCTATAAAAAAATGTATAAACATAAAAAAAGTCTTAAAATAATTGTCAGACTTTGTCCATTTCATAATATATATATGTGTGTGCGTGTTTGTAGAAAGAGAAAGAAAGAGAGAGAAAAGAGAAAATTTATATCATGGCTGTATACATGAATTCATTCATTGTCTTTCTATTTAAAAGAATAGACTAAATTGAAAGCCAATACAATATTTTGGAAACATGTCCATCGTAAATTTTTCATATCTAACAAAATGAATGCCTTGAATTTTTTTTCAGTATTTGAGAAGCAATCACACGAATGTATCTTTTGTTTCCTTTCCATCGTTTGTCCTTATGTCAAGGCTAAATAAAACTGCATGAACACAATTTCTCCAAGTACGCACCTATTATTGGAAATTACAATCATTTATATTTTCCTTTCTCGCAGAACACATAACTTTAGAATATTTACACGTTTATATTCGACGCTGCCTCCCATTATTTCACTGGAATCACACCATTTCTAATGGTTTCGTCAATAAATTTTATTTTTATTTTTTTCTCTCTCGTTTAGCAAACTGTCAGCTTATTTATTTTTTCCTAATTATAAATTCAAAATTAACTGAAATTCGATGTTTGTTGTAGATTCTTAGTTCTGTGTGTCTAAATTTAGGGCAATTAGTTAGAAGACGATACAAGAATAAGAGACTAATATCTTAGTTTACTAAGCATGTACCCCACCAATTTGTACCAAATGATAAATAGTCATAATTTCCTAGAATCACATATTTTTATATATAAATTTAATTTTGCATATGAATTTAATTTCGATCCTCAAGGGTTTAAAACATTTATTTGTCGGTAATGCATTTAAAGCGGCTTAAAGTGTTTCGGGACGTCGGTTTACATTCCACTACACGCAATTCGAAGGTTTCTCAGTTCATTTCCATTTTCACTTTTAATCTGGTAATCTTACAGCATGCATATATATATATATATATATATATATATATATATATATATATATATATGTGTGTGTGTGTGTGTGTGTGTGTGTGTGTGTGTGTGCAAGGTAAGAACGAATAGAGTACAATTCCAACGTTCGTATGATTTAATTTAAAAGAGGACTCAATACAAGTCAGAGCAATATTACTAAATTTATTTTAGGATATTACCCCTGCAAATGTGTGCGATTTTGACATGTTTTTCGACATAATATTTTTAAATCATATATATATATATATATATATATATATAACAAAC
This sequence comes from Acanthosepion pharaonis, assembly GCA_903632075.3. Lineage (NCBI taxonomy): Eukaryota > Metazoa > Mollusca > Cephalopoda > Sepiida > Sepiidae > Acanthosepion > Acanthosepion pharaonis. Next base: position 33,850 of record CAHIKZ030000404.1, on the reverse strand, counting down.
AAAAATACATACAGCAAACTATTTCTTATTTAACAATTCAAATATTTAATTTTTGAAAATAGTTAAATGTATAGCCAAAAACGTTCGAATAAAAGAACATTCGGACAGTTTTTTATATAATTTATCATCCGAAAGAAATTATTAGATCGCATAAGAAGTTGTATAAAAAACTAAATTAACAGCACATTGGCTGTCGTATTCAATATATATATATATATATATATATATATATATATATATATATATATATATATATATAAGAAATGGACAAGGTCCGACAATTTATTTATTAAAGACATTTTTTATGTTTAACGTTCTTTTTATAGATACAAGTATTTAAGTAAATGCTCTGTTTATAAATAAATTTATTTAATACGGTTTGTTATAAACAGAGCATTTACTTAAATACGTATATCTATAAAAGAACGTTAAACATAAAAATGTCTTTAATATATATATATATATATATATATATATATATATATATATATATATATGTATGTATAACAAACAAAAACTCGAGAATTGAAAAAGGAAGGCTATGGAGAATATATCAAAACACATATATATAGGCCGTAACAGAAAGTGCTCAAAGCGTCGCATGAATAGACCAAAGGCAGAATAGTAACTCTTACCGTCAAAACTGCACAAAATGACTAGGTCCAAATCATTACACCGAGCTTCATTCGGAGAGATCATCAAATGATAATTGCCGATATATATATATATATATATATATATATATATATATATATATCGGCAATTTTCGCCCAATTCCTACAAGGAATAAAATTCTTACTCTTAGATTAAAATTACTTCTTTCTGTGAGTTCTTAGGCTGTGAGTTTTTAGCATCCATATGCATATATATATATATTAAAGAATACTTTAAAAAAAAAAATTATAATTGGCTTTGAAAATTAGAATTTCTAAACAAAAATTCTTATTACAGTCGTCGGAAGAAAATCAGAACTCACAGATACTTATGGAGGTACACGCATGCACACTTCATTTTCCCCAGTGCCACAAACATTCGACGCTGGAATAACGTCGAACACTGCTCAGTCGTCTACAATAAAACGGACAAAAACCCCTCGGGCATTGTCCAGACTACTTCCGCACAACCAGCCAGGTTTAAAGGAACTCATCCCTCCCCAAAGACCACTACCCACACGCGATGTGGGGGGGGAAGGAGATGTAGAATAACAATAATAAACAGCACTTACCGGTGTAAAGGTCCCAACTAGCGTCCAGCTGGCAGACAAAAATAAAGCAGGTTGTAACTTAATACAAACCCTGCAAACTAACAGCTGAATCAAGCTGGTATTTATATAGAAATACCTCCACTCAG
>CAHIKZ030000404.1:0-27500 GCA_903632075.3 Acanthosepion pharaonis | reverse complement strand
ATATATATATATATATATATATATATATATATATATATATATATATATAGATAGATATAAACACATATAAATAAAGGAGTATTTGGTGGTTAGAAATATTTCAAAAATTAAATCATAAACAATTAATTATTAAATATTACCAGCAAGGTCTGTTTGGACAACTTTTTATTTATTTTCGGGCAAATCGAGAATAATTTGTTTCATGTCATAAATAAAATTAGTAAACTTTCCAATGTCACTTTTCTTTGCACGCGAGTTCCTCCAATCCTGTCGTTATATAGAATTACTTGTTATTATTTTAAACGATATTCGATAAAATGCGCATAAATTATAGTTGGCTGCATATGACTTACGACATATCAATAATTTAATGAAATTTTATTGGATTTCCAAAGTTCCACATTACTAACTAGGTTACTGAAGCTCCACGAAACATGGTAATTAAAAGACACAATTACGAACATGCCCAAAGTTTGCTGTGATAAATATTTTCAAAGCAATAATTGAAAACAAAATTGACATTTAAATAGAGACAAATTTAAAGATGCCATTGACGTGAAATCTATGCTCGCCCGTTAGGAAACTAATAACAAACTTTGTTCATTTGTTAATTCATTGAACCCTTACATATATAAAACCAACTACTCAGAAAACAGTAAAAGCATCCCAAATGGGATATAGGGATTATCCAAGCTTAGCTTAGATACGGCACAAGGCCAAAAATAGACAAGATTGCTATTATGGTGCCAATTACGAATTTGATATATGTTGGTAAATTGCCTTCCAATAATGTAACCCTTCTATTCAGATTCTTCCACAACTTTTTCGAGCGGATTAATGCCGGGTGAACAAATCGGCTACGTCATCAAACAAGTGTCATTGGCACTTAATTATTCAAGCATTCATCAGTTTTAATATTTGTCTATATCTCTGAGATGAGGTATTATGAATATTTACATTAATTGGACTGTTATCTCTATCTTCATTGCCATATTCACAACGTTTCGGCCGCTGTACGCCTAGGGATTCTTCAGGTGATTGGAATTGCGAACCGAACACCCCAAAAGGACACATGGCCCAGTGGATAAAGACGTTGGTTAGATCCAGTGACTAGACGCAAAGTGTTGTGAGTTCAATACCAGTCTAGAACAGTAGTGAACAAAAAAAAAAAAAAAGAAAGAAAAGAAACCTAGAGTGTTGAGTTAAAGACAAATAACTGAGACATCCGTAAGAGGCATGGCACGTGGAACTAGAACGTTCCACCCAGGTGGACGAAAATAAAGGGTCCGGTTCGATATTCCAATCACCGCAAGAAGGACTGAGCGTACAATGTGAATATGGCAATGAAGATGAGGATAAATATATAAATCGCAAAAAGGTCGATCGAAAGTTAATAAGAATTGTTATAAACTGTGGACATTTGCGATACGCTTCATCAACTAGCCGTACTGAGTAGGACTATAAACTACATTCAGCAACATGGTCTCTGATCGGGAGATTGGGGTTATTCATTAGCGCGGAACAAACTCTTCACTGTTCACAGGTCCACTCATATCAGGGGTGGTAGCAACTCTTAGGGTTCTAGCAACCGGCAAATAGTGAACCACACCCTAACAAAAAAATCAATAGCACATTTTTATAATAAAATGACAAACAATACATTCTTATAGGAAAATGACAATCAAACAGCACTAAAAACAGTACAATTTTATAGTAAAATTACCAGCAATACATTAAAAAATTACCAACATTACATACATTTACCCTGTCGTTGAAAGCATATCTTCAAACACACACACATCACAAAAGCTAGTGAGACGGAAAAATACTAGGAATAACATTTATCTAACATTTATCTCCTCACCCAAGAAAGAGGTATTGAGCAACATTCCATGGGAAAATTATCTCGGGGGAAGGTGATGTGATGCTTATTGTGGATTGATTATATCAGTAAATATATATATATATATATATATATATATATATATATTGTGTGCACAGGACATACCTTGGAACTGCTTCGAGAATTGCTAGACTGCTAACCGATTCCCTGTCTTTCAGTAGTGTATTCTCTTTTACAATAAAAGTCTCTCTTTTTTCATCTACGCCCCTGTTGCTGTTCCTTTCATTCGAGTACCAGCTTTGTCTGTTTGTAACCTTTTTAAGGATACAAGATAAGTTCACGGAAAAAAAACCTTTTCCATGGACGAAATGATCATCTGTATGAGGCAAATCTTTTGGATTTCATTAATTGTAATTCACACAGACACACACACACATACACAGACACACACACATACACAGACACACACACACACACAAACACACACACATATATATATATATATATATATATATATGGTTGAATAGCTTAGACATATTATGTCTATTTATTTTTATTTCAATACTCTCATATTTAGGGATCTTTTTTCATTATGCTATAATTAGACTGATTAAGCCTTAGTTTTTCGCATTCCTTTTAGTTTCCCAAGTAGTTTCAATCTTATTCAAGATCATCTTCATGGGTGAATTGCTAAGACTAAGAATTGACAGAGTTATTAATTTTTCTGCATGCGCATGAACGCGCTCTGAAATTGAAAACACTTGGGAAAATGAAAAGAATGAAAAAAAATCTATGGCGTCTTCATTAATCAGTCTAATTACAACATTAAGAAAAAGATCCGTGCATAGGAAAGGATGAAATTAAAAATGAATAGTCATAATATATCTAAATTATTCAATCATACATTCTTGGATGAAGATATGCTACCCCATTCTCTCTCTCTCTGTATATATATATATATATATATATATATATATGAAGAAATATACTCTTAAGGTGTGCTATATTTATGGCATAAAGGCTCAATATCAGTGATAGAAATTATGTATATCTATCTATATATATATATATATATATATATATATATATATAAACAGACAATGAATGTCTTTGATATCTGATCATGAGCCGTTTTTTGACGTTGGATATTTTTTTCATGTCTGTATAACCATTCTGAGGATGTCTCATGTTAGCCGAAAGCTTAGGACCAATTTAATAAAAAAATATCCAAATGTTGGACAATTTTTGTCTTTATTTTCACCAGAAATTAAAGCAAACATTGAAACATGAGAACGGCTCATGATCAGATATAACTGACATTCATTGTCTTTTACATTTAATAATATATATTTAAATAATGATCTGCTGCACTGTACGCCCTCTCTCTCTCTCTCTCTCACACACACACACACACACACACACACACACACATATATATATATATATATATATATATATATATATATATATATATAGAGAGAGAGAGAGAGAGAGAGAGAGAGAGAGAGAGAAATTGAAAAGGGATAGATCATTTTTTTTCTTTTTTTTTTTTGATACCCGTTCATCTGTGCGTACTTAGCTTCATCTATCACCTCATTTGAAAATACGTGGGGTAATTTTTATGTGTCTGAGCTTGTGTATACGCTTTTGATTAACTGAATGGCCATTCACAAGAGAAAAGATAACATGTGTGAACAATCAGAAACCGTCATGCGTTTTATTCATTTATTTTGCTTTCTCATGTGTTCGTCAAACACAACTGTTAATCAAACTTTACTGTTTTTTTTTTTTTCTCTACTTTTTTTTTTCCCTGAATGGAAAATAATTACCTGCATTGCCTTCATCTACAGACTGTTTCCTGCCAGCCATCTTGTCCAGTTAATTTCTTGGAATGGTAATTTTTTTGTTTCGTGCGTATGTGTGTATGTGTCCGCTTTGAATAAAATTCTTTTGTTTACGCCAGTCTGCTTTAAATTGAAAACAGGAAAAATACTATTATGCTGTTTGTGTTTTTTTACCATTAATTTTTTTTTTTTTTTAATTTGATTCTCTTTAATGTAATTTTATTTTACTTGGGTATCTAAAAAGTATTTTGGTTTTGTCCAGACCTTTTCGTCAAAACTTTTATCGTGTACTAATACAAAAAAATTCAAAGACATTATTATTATTATTATTATTATTATTATTATTATTTCATTTGATTCCTGTTGTATATACATTTTTTTCCTGATCCCAAACAGACACCAAAGAGTAGAAATGGCTTTATAACATTTTGCACTGATCATTTTTGTAAAAAAAAAAAGACACACATTTTACATAGATCATGCAAATAGTAATTTGTGAACTGTCTACGTGACTACAAATTAGTAAATTTGTTTAAGGAATGAACTACCTGGAAACCCTTCAATGGGGATCGCAGAACTTTTTCCAATCAACCTGAGTGCTTTAACTACAACTGGAATTATTGATGTCCTCATGTGCCATATTTTTTAGATTTCCACTTCATGATCAATGTCTTTGAAGAACTTTAAATATACAATACAATCGCATGGACTGTCATATCAATAAGAATGTACATTCTGTTTTTGTGGGTTTTGATCCCGATGGCTGGGTGATTAGATTTGCTTGTTCTATCTGTGTGTATAGTAAAGTCAGATAAAATTAGTACAGGTCCTATCTCTGTAAACGGGTCTGAGTGACGTCGTCCATACCAGTTTTTTGCAATTTTTTTTTCTCTCTCGTAAAAGTTGCTTACCTTCCAGTGCAAATGTTGGACCAGTTTATTATGCCGAGTTTTATACACAGAGGGTGCTAAGATGTGCAACCTGATATAAGATGATCAATTGTTTCGGGATATTTATCACATTCTGTGTTAACACAATCTGTCAGTATATGTGTTTGTTAATTTCTAGTTAGCAACCATTCGTGCTATGCAGCATAAATAAAATCTTCGGTTTCTGAATTTAATCCTTCACTAACCATAAACATAGAGAGTTACGGGGTTTGTCTACATCAGCTTCTATTTTTCAAGGAAAAAGTGTTGGACAAGAAGAGGTTTACCTTACCATCCTTTCTGTATTTGGTACATTGCATTTGTGCTTTTTTCAGGTTCTTTCTCCTTGCAGTAGGTGTATTTGCAATTCTTCCCCCACTTCAAATACACTTTTGAATTAGTTGACTTCCTTTATTACTGAATAAAGATTCTTATTTCTTTCACGTTCTTTGACAAAGATCATCATCCAGTCTTCTGCCGTTTTCTATTCTCTTTAAAGATTGATTATTGTGGAGTTGTAAGAGAGTTCTAGTTGAACTAATCCTCTGCCTGCTTCGGTTCTAGACACGTATAAATGATCAACGTCAGCCTTGGAAAGATGCATGCGGTGGTATTGACATCTATTCGCTTAATGTCAGCTATGGTCCAGTTAATGATGTTGAATCTATATTGCACCACAGGAACAGTCAAAGTGTTTATAATTTATATTTTGTTTTGGGAATTCAACTCGGTATTTAACGTCTGACTCACCTCCATGTAGTATCGTTTTCATACTTTATCCTCCATTTGTTTATGCTATAGTCCATCTTCTTCGCTGATTGGTAGGCATTTAGAGGCTTCTTCTTGTTTCCTGTTCCCTAATGATCACTCAGCTGACCTTCTTTGTAAAGAGGATAACTGTTAAAACAATTTTTGTAATATCTTGCAGAGGCCTTTAACAAGATATCAGCTGGCACTACACAATTACATGAGAAGTAATATACACATCATGACACATTTGGACTGTATTTCTTCTTCTTCTTTTCTTGTACCTTTTTCCTTTTCCTCTGCTTTTTCTTCTTCGACTTATCCCGTCTTTTCTTGTTGTTGTTATTATTATTATTATTTGTCTTCTTATACCTATTCCTCTTCTTCTACCTCCTCTTCATCTTCTTCCCCCTCTTCTTCTTCCTCATTCTTCTTCTTCTTCTTCTTCTTCTTCTGCCTTTTCTTCTTCGTCTTCTTCCGCCTCTTCTTCTACTTCCTCCACTGCTTCGTCTTGTTCCTCCCTTTTTCTTTTTCTTCTCCATATTCTTCTTCGTTTTCATCTGCCTCCTCTTCTTTCTCTTTCTCCTCTTCTTCTTACTCTCCTTCTTCTTCTTCCTCCTCTTCTTCGTCTTCGTGTACCTTTTTACTTCGTCCTCTGTTTTTTCTTCTTCGCTTTCTTCCGCCTCTTCTTCTTCCTCCTTTTTTCTTCTTCTCATTCCTCTTCCCCTTCTTCTTCCTCCTCTTCATCTCCTTCACCCTCTTCTTCTTCCGCCTTTTTTTTTTTTTCTGCTTCTTCTTCGTCTTCTTCTTCCTTCTCTTCTTCTTCCTCTTTCTCATCTTCGTCTTCCTCCCTTTTTCTTCTTCTGCCTATTCTTCTTCGTCTTCTTCCACCTCTTCTATTTCGTCTTACTCTTCCTCCTCCTCTACTCCTCCTCCCCCTCCTCCTATACTCCTCCTCCTCCTCATCATTCTTCTTCTTCAGTACAAGAATTCTTCTCAAGATAAGCGACGTTTCTACAAATACTTGATTCTTTTTTCTTGCATGCATTTTTAAACATAACTTGAAGAAAACAGACATACTGTCGAAATATTGTTAAACATTGTGTCTTTTCTTTACATTATTATTTTCTTGAATTTTCTCTTCTCGAAGTCTTACAAAATATTAGAATAGTTATGTCAATCATTCTGTTTATTATTATTATTATTATTATATTTCGATTTCTGCAATGGTCGCACTACCATCTCTGCGGGAAGAACTAAGGCAGGTAGTGGTGTGATGTTAGGCCAACATTTCATGATTTGTATTTCTATCTTACTAGCGTAACATGGAAAAAAGTTCTTATTTGTTCTGGGCTGTACTTATCAAGACATTTTTATATTTTTCTTAAGCTTGGATTCCATGGATTTCTTGAATGCGTTGTTGTGTTCCTTTTTTATCTTTCCAAGCGCACCTACTATAACCGGTACTATTCTTGTTTTCATTAGCCACATTTCTTTCTATTTCGATTTCCAGGTCTTTATAAATAGATAGTTTTTCAAATTCCTTGCTTGCTCTGTTACAGTCTGTTTGGCAAGCCATATCAATTAGGAGGCAAATTTTTGTTCTTTTCGTTTTTTTTTTACAATTATGTTCTGTCTATTGGCTTCAATCTTCCTGTCTGGGAAGATGGTGTAATCCGATAGAATTGTAATGTCTTCTATTTCTGTAACCGGTATCTGTGTTCATACCAGTGTTTGGTAAAATCTTTTCCAAAGTTTTTACACATTGTCCAGTGTAAGTATTGCCCCACTCTATCGTGACGATCTTTATATTCATTTGGCGCGAGTACAGAACATTCTGAGATTTGAATCCCTGTTTTGCTTATATTTTCACAGAATGTGCATTTTAGATTCATACTATTATGTATGGTATTTGCTTGAAAGTTCACAGTGAAATGTCTCTAGTCTTGCGCTGCAATAATAAAGACTTCCGTTTCAGCCTATAATCAAGACACTAGTAACAATCGATGAGTGTTAACTTTATCCACGACGGCATTGTTTCTGGATATTAGACATGCAGAGGTTTGTTTGCCAGAGTTGTTTCATCTGTTCAAGAGCTTTATTCTTAGCTTTCTTTTTTCATATTTTTGCTGCAGCACTTGCTTCTTGGGTTCTGTTTTGGTTTTCTAAAGAGTCTATTAAAGGACAACCTCGTTTGTATTTCCATCTTCTTTCATAATCGAATATTTGTTCGTGTTCTTTGACTAATTGTATCATCCATTAATTTGTTGTTTCCATGTATGTTAGCAAGACAACAGTTCCTGTCTTGTATGAAAATTCTAGATGAATAACAGCTCTTCAATCTTGTTTACGAAGTATGTATAGGCGGTCTGCATCAGCCTCTGTAGGATGCCTGTTATGCTTAGAAAGAAGCGTTCTTATCTTAGAATCCATACGTCTGATGTTACTTAGAGTTCAGTATAATTCTCTTCTGAGAATTCTATTCAGTTCTTAATATCAGCTGTAACATTCAATAGTACTCTTTACACACTGTTCCTTTCATTATTTTATGGAGAATAACTTCACCCTCATTTACACCGATAAGCTAATAAAGGAATTTTGTTGCAGTGATCCTCGTAAAATTTTGGCTTTAGCAGATTTATCCAAACCGAATTCTAATCCAGTGTCATCATTGATATATTTTTACTGTTTTCATGAGACATTGCTACTCACTGTCATTCCTAGCATACAACTTTAAATCATCCATGTAAAATAGATGGCTTAATTTCTTTAAAGATATCTTATAGCCATATACCGTCCTGTTAAGTTCGCTTGTTAATGTTTTTAGGGATATAAAATATAGTAAGGGTGACAAAGAGTCACCGTCAAATATTACCCTGTTGGTGTTTATTCCAACAAACTTATAGATTAAATGAAGTGAAGTGCTGTTTTCATTATCGACATATTTTGCTGAAATTGATGACGATGGGTGATACCTTGTATATATTTAAAGACGTTAGGTTTCAGAAATGGGGAACACTATCGAATGCCTTATGGCATCTATCCTGACACTACTGATCTTTTTCTCTGTATTGAATCACTTTTCCAAGGGCATCCTAATTATAAGTAATTAGTCTCTACATCCGTAAGTGACGCGTTTGCAACTTCTTTCTTTAAGACGTATTATGTGATTTATTTCTAAGAAGAAATATGTCTGTTTTATCAGAACAGATGTTAACAGGGAGTAAGTTGTAGGCAGGCATGTAATAGGTCTATAGTTTTTTGGAACATTTGTGTCACCATTCTTGTTGCAGTTATTTGGGTATTATGTACTAATGAGCTAGCCCAAATGACTTGACTCACTATATAGTCCACCAGTAGAAGGTTAACCAATCAGAAGACGTTGAATATTAATCCGTCGTGTATAAAGGCGGCCATTTTGTTTACTCTCTCCGAATGTCCAATGACAACGTGTCAGGCGAAAGAACAGAACGAAGAACTACTGAACTACGCTCTGCTTTTACCGGGATATCCACTGCTAACCTGAACAGCGCTTTATTCACTGCTAACCTCTGGATTCTATACTCAAAGACGAGCGTCATCATGAACAACAATTCTTGCGTAGAAGGAAGCTAAATCCTTTGGTTACCTATGCCAGATTTTTAATAAGAATGGCTAGTTTTTGTGTGCTGCATTTAGATAATAGAGCCAGAAGTTAGAAATCCTATTGATCCCTGGAGATTTCCACTTGTGTTTTTTTCTTTTCATATTCAAAATACTCTTATTGTAATTTTCGTAATGCAAGCTGCTTCTTTGTTCTATTCTTAAGAGCAAGCCCATATTTCTTCCAGAACTGTATAATCTCTTCCATTATTTGGAGTGGGGTTGTCACTTCAATTTTTTGTTTGCCTATTTCTCTGTAAATTTATTTCGCATCGGTTTGAATGATGTGTTTTGTCTGTAGAATCTTGATCTTTTTTCATAGCGTCTGATTCTTTGAGCTTTCAGTTTTATTGTTTGCTTTATTTTTCTTTAGATGATAGGAATTCATTTTCACTCATAATTTTGCATTTTCTTTTAACTCGTCTGCCTTTTCTTGTCCATACATTTGTTCCTCTTGCCAGTTCCTCGAGAAGGGATAATTCACTTTTAAGTTATTTAATTTTTTTTCCCTACTTTTCTTTCCAATGTCTGTGAGACGAGCTTTTTTTACTTTGATATTTAATTCTTTAGCTAATATCTATTACTGATGCGGATATTGCTTTGTTGAGACCTATATATGGACCTACTTCATCCAGGATTAATTTGAGTGCTGCAGTGTAGATTTCGATAGTTTTGAGGTTCTGTTTTCTTAGTTGTAATTTTGGGAGTTTTCTTCCTTCCTGCACTTCAATTTTTTGTCTGAATTATAGATTTTTTAAATGATTTCTTCTTTGGCTTCTTGTACACTGTTCTTGCTTTCCTTAAAATATGGCGGTTCACTGTGTTTTGTACTCGTTTTATTGCAGGCTTGTGAGCGACTAAGATGACACCTTTCCAACTCTTCTAAACTTTCAGCATTATCTTCACAGTTAGTGATGTGTATCTCAGCTTATTCATTAGGATATCTGGTTTGTGTGATGTTAGTACTTTTTTATGTTTGTTTCTGGTTCCCTTTGATGTTCTGTTGATTCACCAATTCTGGTCACATTGTTTTTATTTCTTTAATTTCAGCATCTGTCAATCGTTGAATTCTCATCATGTTCCTTCTTCGTCAATATATTTTCTAATTACCTGTCCATAACTTGAAGAAGAAAGACATACTGTCAAAATACTGTTAAATATGGTGTCTGTTCTTTATATTATAATTTTCTTTACTCTTGTTCTTCTCCAATTTTTACAAAATATTGAAAGAGTTACGTCAATAATCCTGTTTATATTATTATTATTATTATCATCATCATCATCATTCGATTTCTGCTATGGACACACTACCTACCAAGTCTGCGGAAAGACCTAAGGCAGGTCGTGGTGTGTTGTTATGGCCACATTTCATGTTAATTTTTTTTTTTTTTTTTTTTTTTATCTCCGATGAAGTTGCTAGCGTTACATAGACAAAGTTCTCCTTAGTGTGTGTGCTGTACTTAATAAGACAATTTTCTGTATGTCTCTTAAGCTGGGGTTTCAGGATTCTTTCAATGTGTTGTTTTGTTCCATTTTTATAATTCCAAGTGCACCTATTACCACTGGTATTATTCTTGTTTTCAATTTCCACATTTTTTCTATTTCAATTTCCAGGTCTTTGTATTTTGATAGTTTTTCAAATTCCTTGGTTGCTATGTTACAATCCGCTGGACAAGCCATATCAATTAGTAGGCAAGTTTTTTCTTTCTGGTTTTTGACAATAATGTCCGGCCTATTTGCTTCAATTTTTCTGTCTGTGTGGATGGTATAATCCCATAGAATGGTGACATCTTCTATTTCTGTAACCGGCGCTGGCCGATGTTCATACCAGTGTTTGCTTACACATTTTCCAAAGTGTTTGCACATTGTCCAGTGTAAGTATTGCCCCACTCTATCGTGACGATTTTTATATTCATTTGGGGCAAGTATAGAACATCCTGAGATTAGATGGTCTATTGTTTCTTGGTATTTGTCACAGAACCTGCATTTTGGATCCACATTATTATGTATGATATTTGCCTGAAAATTCCTAGTGAAAAGACTCTGGTCTTGCGCTGCAAGAATAAAGCCTTCAGTTTCAGACTTTAATCCAGATGCTCGTAACCATCGATGAGTATTAACTTTATCAACATTGGGTTTATTTGCACGTTCTGGATATTGGCCATGCAGAGGTTTGTCTTGCCAGCGTTGTTTCATCTGTTCAAGGGCTTTATCCTTGGCTTTCTTTTTCATATCTTTTGCTGCAATAGTTGGTTCTTGGCTTCTGTTTTGATTTACTACAGAATCTACTAAATGTAAATGTTGTTTGTATTTACTGCCTTCTTTTATTATTGAATATTTTTTTCTTTCTGTTTTCATGTTGTTTCACTAATTTTATCATCCAGTCATTTGTTGTTTCCATGTAAGTTAGTAAGCCAATAGTTGTTGTCTTGTATGACAATTCTAGCTGAATAAGACCTCTTCCACCTTCTTTACGGGGTATGTATAGACGGTCTACATCAGCCTTTGGATGATGCATCTTATACTTAGAAAGAAGCTTTCTTGTTTTTTTAGAATCCATTTGTCTGATGTCATTTAGAGTCCAGTTCAAGATGTTGAAACTATATTGGACCACTGGGATGGCTAGGTTATTAATGGCCATAATTCTGTTCTGAGAATTCAATTCAGTTTTTAATACCAGTCGTACCCTTCTATAGTACTCTTTACGCACTATTTCTTTCATTTTCTTATGGTGAATTCCTTCACTCTCATTTACACCTAGGTACTTATAAGCTTCTCCTTGTTCTAAATCTTTTATTGTTACAGCAGGGTCTAAACTAATAGAGGAAGTTTGTTGTAGCGATCCTCGTAAAACTGTAGCTTTAGCACATTTATCCAAATTGAATTTCATTCCGATGTCTTCACTGAAGCATTTTACAGTTTGCAGAAGACCTTCCAGCTCATTGTCATTCCTAGCATACAATTTTAAGTCATCCATGTAAAATAGATGGTTTATTTTCTTTTGAGCTATTTTGTAACCGCATTCTGTCTTGTTAAGTTGGCTGGTTAATGCTATAAGTGATATGCAAAATAATAAAGGAGACAAAGAGTCACCTTGAAATATTCCTCTATTGATGTTTATTTCGCCAGACTTATAGGTTCCATTTTTATGATTTTCCATATCGACATACATTGTTTGATGAAATTGATGATAACGGGTGATACCTTGTACATACTTAAAGACTTTAAGATCCAGGAATGTGGTACACTATCGAATGCTTTACGATAATCTATCCAGGCAATACTAGGATTTTTTTTTTCACAGAAGCAGTTTTCCAGGATCATCCTATTAATAAGTAATTGGTCTTTACATCCGTAGCAGCCTCGTTTGCACCTTTTTTTGTTCAAGTGGTAGTATGTCATTTCTTTCCAAGAAGAAATATGTCTGTTTTGTTAAAATAGATGTTAACAGTTTGTATGTTGTTGGAAGACATGTAATTGGTCTATAGTTTTTCGGAATATTTGTGTCACTATTTTTGGGTAGAAGAAAGGTAACTCCTTTGGTCATCCATGCAGGAATTTTAGTTGGATCGGTAACCATTTCTTGAAGTTCTTTGGCGAGTTTTTTGTGTGCTGTATTTAAATAATATAGCCAGAAGTTAGAATTTTATCTATTCCTGGAGATTTCCAGTTGTGTGCTTTTTTTCAGTGCACATTTAACATCTTCTTCTGTGATTCCCGCCCATGTCTGTTCTGGTTTATTTTTCATTCGTTCTAACTCTTGCGCAATCCAATCTGCCTCTTCGTTGTGTTCTTTAGGGCAAGCCCATATTTTTCCCCAGAACTGTATAACTTCTTCCATTTTAGGGGACTGTCACTTCAATTCTTTGTTTACCTATTTCCCTGTAAAATTTCTTTGCATCGGTTTGAAAAGATCTTGTTCTGTCTATAGAATCTTGATCTTTTCTCGTAGCGTCTTATTCTTTGAGCCTTCAGTTGTATTGTTTGCTTTATTTTTTTTCTTTAGTTGATAGGACTTCATTTTCATTCCTGATATTGTATTTTCTTTCGACTCTTCTGCCTTTTCTAGTTCTTACATTTACTCCTCTTGCTAGTTCATCGAGTACTGATAATTCACTTCTAAGGTGTTCAATTTCTTTTTCTATTTTTCTTTTCCAAGGTGGATCTTCATGTCTGTGAGACTGCCTTTTTTACTTTGATGTTCAGTTTATTTGTTGCTGCTATTGCTGATGCATATATTGCTTCATTGAGATTTATATGAGTGTCTTCTTCATCCAGAATCAATTTGAGTGCTGCATTATAGAGCTTAATAGTTTTGAGGTTATGCTTTGTTGGTTGTAATTTTGGGAGTTGTTCTCGTTCCTCCATTGCAATATTCTGTATCTGACTTATATGGCTCATGATTTCATCCTTGGCTTCTTGTATATTAATCTTGTTTTCTGTGAAATAATTCTGTTCGATGAATTTTGAACTCGTTTTATTACCGTCTTGTGACTGACTGAGATCATACCTTTCCGACATTTCTAAATTTTCAGCATTATCTTCACAGTGATTTGTGTGTATTTCGGTTTTTTTTTATATGACCTGAGGCTTGTGTGATGTTACTACTTTTTTTTTTCCTGATTCCGGTTCCTTTTCATGTTTTGTTGGTTCATCTATTCTTGTTGCAATTCTTTTTATTTCATTAATTTCAGCCTCTGTCAATCGGTTATTTCGCATGATGTCCCTTCTTACATTGGCTAGTTTATTTTTGTCTATGTACTTTCTAATTGTTTGCCCAACCTTCTCTCGCCAAATGTCATATGTTTGGCGAGTGATGTTTTTCTGAGGTTTGAGTAACGCTTCATGGAATGCAGTCATAACAACTTTGTACTCCTCACGAGACCATTTTATTTTTTCTTTCCTTAAATTTACGGTTATGGATCTAGCTGGAGAATTTACAGGACCATCATTAGGATTATCCTGGTTGTGGGGACCTGAAGATTCATTCTTTGTGTAGGAGTTTGTTCCTATGGCAGATTTTTCGACCTCAGGTAGGTTCCCTCCTGAAGGACGGGCTCCCTGTTTATCCACTGGAAGAGCCATACTGGACGTTTTGTTTCTATTTTTTAATTTTCATATTAATCCCACGAGTGACGCACGGGTCCAAAAGTCCACCCAAAGTTGCCCGGCACGTTGAGTAACGGTCTTTTACAGACAGGGTTCCGAAGCCTGTAGGGGATCGTTCGCGACCTCATAACGCAGTAGCCATTCACTCCTCGGCACGATTAACACCTTGAGTTGCGGGTTGTTGTTCGGAGTTTTCCTTCTCCTAAATGGGTTGCCAAGCAACAATAGACAGAGACACGATTGGAAATCAAAGAGAATGACGCTGGTTAAAAAAAAAAAAAAAAAAAAAAAAATTTTAATTCGTTTGTCTTTGCTGTGAAATTTAAAAATAATTTATTGGCCCATCTGTAAATTCCACGATATTCCTTCTTAGAAAGATTGCATTTTCTTTTCATAAATTCATAAAATGTAATATGTAAATGTAAATTCCGTTATTTTTTTAAAGTCGTTGAAAATAGCGTTGTTTTAAAAAAAAAAAAAAAAAAAATGCAATCCTTCTAAGAAAGAACATCGTAGAAATTGTATTGTTTTTACCTGTAATGTTTTTTTTTTGGTGGATATTGAAAACTAAGGGATATGTGAATGAGAAAAAAATTAAATAATTGATTAATCTATCAGTATTATTTAAAGGAGAACCAAATAAATTAAATAATAATAATACGAAGAAAAATTCATGCTTACGCTAAAATAGTAAAAATAACAAAATTTCATATGCGTTAAAAAAAAAAAAAAAACTTGGAAGAAACAGCCGCTCAACGAAACAAAACATCACTACACTAGAGAGTATTTATATTAAATTTTAATTTTTTTTTTTTTTCCCCATCACTAGTCCTAGTAACAAAAATAATTGTCATAAAAAAATTAAAAGTTTACATTCGTTTATCTTTGCTGTGAAATTTAAGAATAATTTATTGGCCCATCTGTAAATCCCGTTATTTTTCAAAGTCGTTGAAAATAGCGCTGTTGAAAAAAATACGCAATCCCTCCAAGAAAGAATATCGTAGAAATTGTATTGTTTTTACCTGTCATGTTTTTTGTTTTTTGGGGGGGATATTGAAAACTGAGGGATATATGAATAAGAAAAATTAAATAATTGATTAATCTATCAGTATCATTTAAAGGAGAAACAAATAAATTAAATAATAATAATACGAAGGAAAATTCATGCTTACGTTAAAATAGTAAAAATAACAAAATTTCATATGCGTAAAAAAAAAAAAAAAAAAACGTTACGTTTGGAAGAGCTTCTTAAAACACGTCATTCTCGTTGTAATCCCAACCGCGTCTCATTATTATTATTATTATTATTATTATTATTATTATTATTATTATTTCTGCTATGGACACACTACCTACCAAGTCTGCGGAAAGACCTAAGGCAGGTCGTGGTGTGTTGTTATGGCCACATTTCATGTTAATTTTTTTTTTTTTTTTTTTTTTTTTATCTCCGATGAAGTTGCTAGCGTTACATAGACAAAGTTCTCCTTAGTGTGTGTGCTGTACTTAATAAGACAATTTTCTGTATGTCTCTTAAGCTGGGGTTTCCAGGATTCTTTCAATGTGTTGTTTTGTTCCATTTTTTATAATTCCAAGTGCACCTATTACCACTGGTATTATTCTTGTTTTCAATTTCCACATTTTTTCTATTTCAATTTCCAGGTCTTTGTATTTTGATAGTTTTTCAAATTCCTTGGTTGCTATGTTACAATCCGCTGGACAAGCCATATCAATTAGTAGGCAAGTTTTTTTTTCTTTCTGGTTTTTGACAATAATGTCCGGCCTATTTGCTTCAATTTTTCTGTCTGTGTGGATGGTATAATCCCATAGAATGGTGACATCTTCTATTTCTGTAACCGGCGCTGGCCGATGTTCATACCAGTGTTTGCTTACACATTTTCCAAAGTGTTTGCACATTGTCCAGTGTAAGTATTGCCCCACTCTATCGTGACGATTTTTATATTCATTTGGGGCAAGTATAGAACATCCTGAGATTAGATGGTCTATTGTTTCTTGGTATTTGTCACAGAACCTGCATTTTGGATCCACATTATTATGTATGATATTTGCCTGAAAATTCCTAGTGAAAAGACTCTGGTCTTGCGCTGCAAGAATAAAGCCTTCAGTTTCAGACTTTAATCCAGATGCTCGTAACCATCGATGAGTATTAACTTTATCAACATTGGGTTTATTTGCACGTTCTGGATATTGGCCATGCAGAGGTTTGTCTTGCCAGCGTTGTTTCATCTGTTCAAGGGCTTTATCCTTGGCTTTCTTTTTTCATATCTTTTGCTGCAATAGTTGGTTCTTGGCTTCTGTTTTGATTTACTACAGAATCTACTAAATGTAAATGTTGTTTGTATTTACTGCCTTCTTTTATTATTGAATATTTTTTCTTTCTGTTTTCATGTTGTTTCACTAATTTTATCATCCAGTCATTTGTTGTTTCCATGTAAGTTAGTAAGCCAATAGTTGTTGTCTTGTATGACAATTCTAGCTGAATAAGACCTCTTCCACCTTCTTTACGGGGTATGTATAGACGGTCTACATCAGCCTTTGGATGATGCATCTTATACTTAGAAAGAAGCTTTCTTGTTTTAGAATCCATTTGTCTGATGTCATTTAGAGTCCAGTTCAAGATGTTGAAACTATATTGGACCACTGGGATGGCTAAGGTTATTAATGGCCATAATTCTGTTCTGAGAATTCAATTCAGTTTTTAATACCAGTCGTACCCTTCTATAGTACTCTTTACGCACTATTTCTTTCATTTTCTTATGGTGAATTCCTTCACTCTCATTTACACCTAGGTACTTATAAGCTTCTCCTTGTTCTAAATCTTTTATTGTTACAGCAGGGTCTAAACTAATAGAGGAAGTTTGTTGTAGCGATCCTCGTAAAACTGTAGCTTTAGCACATTTATCCAAATTGAATTTCATTCCAATGTCTTCACTGAAGCATTTTACAGTTTGCAGAAGACCTTCCAGCTCATTGTCATTCCTAGCATACAATTTTAAGTCATCCATGTAAAATAGATGGTTTATTTTCTTTTGAGCTATTTTGTAACCGCATTCTGTCTTGTTAAGTTGGCTGGTTAATGCTATAAGTGATATGCAAAATAATAAAGGAGACAAAGAGTCACCTTGAAATATTCCTCTATTGATGTTTATTTCGCCAGACTTATAGGTTCCATTTTTATGATTGAGGTAAAGTGTAGTTTTCCATATCGACATACATTGTTTGATGAAATTGATGATAACGGGTGATACCTTGTACATACTTAAAGACTTTAAGATCCAGGAATGTGGTACACTATCGAATGCTTTACGATAATCTATCCAGGCAATACTAAGATTTTTTTTTTTTTCACGGAAGCAGTTTTCCAGGATCATCCTATTAATAAGTAATTGGTCTTTACATCCGTAGCAGCCTCGTTTGCACCCTTTTTTTGTTCAAGTGGTAGTATGTCATTTCTTTCCAAGAAGAAATATGTCTGTTTTGTTAAAATAGATGTTAACAGTTTGTATGTTGTTGGAAGACATGTAATTGGTCTATAGTTTTTCGGAATATTTGTGTCACTATTTTTGGGTAGAAGAAAGGTAACTCCTTTGGTCATCCATGCAGGAATTTTAGTTGGATCGGTAACCATTTCTTGAAGTTCTTTGGCGAGTTTTTTTTGTGTGCTGTATTTAAATAATATAGCCAGAAGTTAGAATTTTTATCTATTCCTGGAGATTTCCAGTTGTGTGCTTTTTTCAGTGCACATTTAACATCTTCTTCTGTGATTCCCGCCCATGTCTGTTCTGGTTTATTTTTCATTCGTTCTAACTCTTGCGCAATCCAATCTGCCTCTTCGTTGTGTTCTTTAGGGCAAGCCCATATTTTTCCCCAGAACTGTATAACTTCTTCCATTTTAGGGGGACTGTCACTTCAATTCTTTGTTTACCTATTTCCCTGTAAAATTTCTTTTGCATCGGTTTGAAAGATCTTGTTCTGTCTATAGAATCTTGATCTTTTCTCGTAGCGTCTTATTCTTTGAGCCTTCAGTTGTATTGTTTGCTTTATTTTTTCTTTAGTTGATAGGACTTCATTTTCATTCCTGATATTGTATTTTCTTTCGACTCTTCTGCCTTTTCTAGTTCTTACATTTACTCCTCTTGCTAGTTCATCGAGTACTGATAATTCACTTCTAAGGTGTTCAATTTCTTTTTCTATTTTTTCTTTCCAAGGTGGATCTTCATGTCTGTGAGACTGCCTTTTTTTTTTTGATGTTCAGTTTATTTGTTGCTGCTATTGCTGATGCATATATTGCTTCATTGAGATTTATATGAGTGTCTTCTTCATCCAGAATCAATTTGAGTGCTGCATTATAGAGCTTAATAGTTTTGAGGTTATGCTTTGTTGGTTGTAATTTTGGGAGTTGTTCTCGTTCCTCCATTGCAATATTCTGTATCTGACTTATATGGCTCATGATTTCATCCTTGGCTTCTTGTATATTAATCTTGTTTTCTGTGAAATAATTCTGTTCGATGAATTTTGAACTCGTTTTATTACCGTCTTGTGACTGACTAAGATCATACCTTTCCAACATTTCTAAATTTTCAGCATTATCTTCACAGTGATTTGTGTGTATTTCGGTTTTTTCATTATGACCTGAGGCTTGTGTGATGTTACTTACTTTTTTTTCCCGATTCCGGTTCCTTTTCATGTTTTGTTGGTTCATCTATTCTTGTTGCAATTCTTTTTTATTTCATTAATTTCAGCCTCTGTCAATCGGTTATTTCGCATGATGTCCCTTCTTACATTGGCTAGTTTATTTTTGTCTATGTACTTTCTAATTGTTTGCCCAACCTTCTCTCGCCAAATGTCATATGTTTGGCGAGTGATGTTTTTCTGAGGTTTGAGTAACGCTTCATGGAATGCAGTCATAACAACTTTGTACTCCTCACGAGACCATTTTATTTTTTTCTTTCCTTAAATTTACGGTTATGGATCTAGCTGGAGAATTTACAGGACCATCATTAGGATTATCCTGGTTGTGGGGACCTGAAGATTCATTCTTTGTGTAGGAGTTTGTTCCTATGGCAGATTTTTTCGACCTCAGGTAGGTTCCTCCTGAAGGACGGGCTCCCTGTTTATCCACTGGAAGAGCCATACTGGACGTTTTGTTTCTATTTTTAATTTTCATATTAATCCCACGAGTGACGCACGGGTCCAAAAGTCCACCCAAAGTTGCCCGGCACGTTGAGTAACGGTCTTTTACAGACAGGGTTCCGAAGCCTGTAGGGGATCGTTCGCGACCTCATAACGCAGTAGCCATTCACTCCTCGGCACGATTAACACCTTGAGTTGCGGGTTGTTGTTCGGAGTTTTCCTTCTCCTAAATGGGTTGCCAAGCAACAATAGACAGAGACACGATTGGAAATCAAAGAGAATGACGCTGGTTAAAAAAAAAAAAAAAAAAAAAAAATTTACATTCGTTTGTCTTTGCTGTGAAATTTAAAAATAATTTATTGGCCCATCTGTAAATTCCAAAAATATTCCTTCCCAGAAAGATTGCATCTTCTTTTCATAAATTCATAAAATGTAATATGTAAATGTAAATTCCGTTATTTTTAAAGTCGTTGAAAATAGCGTTGTTTAAAAAAAAAAAAAAAAAAAAAAAAAAAAAAAACAAAAAAACATTCGTTTGTCTTTGCTGTGAAATTTAAAAAATAATTTATTGGCCCATCTGTAAATTCCACGATATTCCTTCTTAGAAAGATTGCATTTTCTTTTCATAAATTCATAAAATGTAATATGTAAATGTAAATTCCGTTATTTTTTTAAAGTCGTTGAAAATAGCGTTGTTTAAAAAAAAAAAAAAAAAAAAAAAAAAAACCGCGTCTCCTTACATTCGTTTGTCTTTGCTGTGAAATTTAAAAATAATTTATTGGCCCATCTGTTATGTATTGGCCACTACCTACCAAGTCTGATGTAAATTCCACGATATTCCTTCTTAGAAAGATTGCATTTTCTTTTCATAAATTCATAAAAATGTAATATGTAAATGTAAATTCCGTTATTTTTTAAAGTCGTTGAAAATAGCGTTGTTTTAAAAAAAAAAAAAAAAAAAATTGCAATCCTTCTAAGAAAGAACATCGTAGAAATTGTATTGTTTTTTTTTTTTACCTGTAATGTTTTTTTTATATTCATTTTTTTGTGGATATTGAAAACTAAGGGATATGTGAATGAGAAAAATTAAATAATTGATTAATCTATCAGTATTATTTAAAGGAGAACCAAATAAATTAAATAATAATAATACGAAGAAAAATTCATGCTTACGCTAAAATAGTAAAAATAACAAAATTTCATATGCGTTAAAAAAAAACTTGGAAGAAACAGCCGCTCAACGAAACAAAACATCACTACACTAGAGAGTATTTATATTAAATTTTTTTTTTTTTTTTTTTTTTTTTTTTTCCATCACTAGTCCTAGTAACAAAAATAATTGTCATAAAAAAAATTAAAAGTTTACATTCGTTTATCTTTGCTGTGAAATTTAAGAATAATTTATTGGCCCATCTGTAAATCCCGTTATTTTTCAAAGTCGTTGAAAATAGCGCTGTTGAAAAAAATACGCAATCCTTCTAAGAAAGAATATCGTAGAAATTGTATTGTTTTTACCTGTCATGTTTTTTGTTTTTTGGGGGGGATATTGAAAACTGAGGGATATATGAATAAGAAAAATTAAATAATTGATTAATCTATCAGTATCATTTAAAGGAGAAACAAATAAATTAAATAATAATAATACGAAGGAAAATTCATGCTTACGTTAAAATAGTAAAAATAACAAAATTTCATATGCGTAAAAAAAAAACGTTACGTTTGGAAGAGCTTCTTAAAACACGTCATTCTCGTTGTAATCCCAACCGCGTCTCTTATTATTATTATTATTATTATTATTATTATTATTATTATTATTATTATTATTATTTCCTTTGATTTCTGGTGTGTACAATTTTCTTTCTGGGTCCGGCCAGAGATCTAAGGTTAGAAATGGTATCATGACACTTTCCACTGACAATATATATATATATATATATATATATATATATATATATATATATATATATATATATATATATATATGTATATATATATATATATAAAAAAAATAAAATAAAATAAAGTAAAATAAAAATTAAAAATATTTTACATAGATAAAGCCCCTCGTAAAGTGTGGGCTGTACTTGTGAGAACATATTTTGTATTTCTTTGAGGCATGGGCTTCCAGGGATCCCTTCAGTTAGTCTACTGGAATCTTTTCCAACCAATCCTAGTGCTCCAACTACTACAGGAATTGCTGGTGTTCCCATGTACCACATTTTTGAAATTTCAATTTCATTATTATTATTATAATTATTTTATTTCCTTTGGTTTCTGGTGTATTCTCATTTCTTTCCAGAGACCTATGGTCAGAAATGACATCATGGCACTTTCAACTGAGCTGTTTTGAAAGAAAAATCGCACATATTTTACATAGATAAAGCCCTTTGTAAGGTGGCGGATGTATTTTTGAGTACAATTTTTGCATTTTCTTAAGGCATGGGCTAACAGGGATTCCTTCAAGATTTTGTCAAAATACAAGGGTCTTGAAATAGAAATCTTAAAAATGTGGCACATGGGAACATCAACAATCACTGTTGTAGTTAGAGCCCTAGGAAAAGTTGGAAAAGATTCCAGTAGACTAATTGAAGGGATTCCTGGAAGTCCATGCCTCAAAGAGATACAAAAAATTGTTCTGACAAGTACAGCCCACACTTTACGAAGGACTTTATCTATGTAATTTTTTTTTTTTTTTTTTTGTCAGTGGAAAGTGTCATGGTGCCATTTCTAACCTTAGGTCCCTGGGCGGGACCCGGAAAGAAATTTGTAAACGCCAGAAATCAAAGAAAATAATAATAATAATAATAATAATAATAATAATAATAAGAAGAAGAAGAAGAAGAAGAAGAAGAATATTATTATTATTATTATCTTATTTTATCCGTGCTTGTTCCTTCCTAAGTTAGTTACTTAGTCCCCCCGTTACACTCTTTAGTACTGATCTGTATTCCGCGTTTCACTGGATACAATTTTCAAAGAGTCACCCTCATCCACTCCCTCTCCTCCTTGCCGTCTTAAATGCCGGTAGTTTTCAAAGAAAAACATCACCCTCACGCTCATCGACTCCAAAGCAGTTTGAGGAGCGGCAATGCAGGATACCTTATAACAGTTCTTTTTTTTATCATATTTTTTTCTTCGTGCTTTGTGAATATATGTTATCTTGTATTTCTTTGGGGTATGAACCTCCACTTTTCCGCCGAAAAACAGCATAGCATGATGGAAAAGGCCCCAAACTTAATAAAAACAAATTTTTATCTTTAAAATTTTTGTAACTATTAACAGAAAAAAAAACAAAGTATTTTTTCGATAATTTTATTAAATTGTTAATCCTTTCTCGCACGTTGAAAATATTGGTTAAATTTTTTTTTTTGTTTTTGTTTTAAGTCAGCGACTCGGTTCATATTTACGTTGGTGTTTTTGCGCCAACATTTCAAGTGAAAAACACGTTGATTTCGAATTTATTTCAAAAATCAAATAATCGTCGGATTTTAAAAAGACTTTCATCGAAACTTAATCGGAAATTAATGAAATTATTTTCACGTTCTTTGTTTTCGAAAAAAGTGTAGAAAACATATATTTTTACATATGTTTCAGTCCATTTACTATTTTTCGTTTCACATAACTAATTAAAACCTAATACTAGAAAAAAATATTTTAACTTATCTTTCTAATTAAATATCTATTTGAAATTCTTATTTTTTAATTTGCATGTCATTTTGCAATTTCCTTTCACATTATTTTTATATTTAACTCCTATTTCATAAAAAGTTTTTAGGTTTTTATTTTACTTTTTTCTTTTTTAATATTCATTTTGTTAGATTTGTTTTGAAACAAAAACATTTGAAAGATTAACTTTAATTCAGTTTTAAATGTAATGTTTAATCTAATTATCTTTAGACATTATTTCATTCACATTTGAAATTAGTAACTTTCAGTACTTATTCGGAAACAATTTTTTATGTCCTTTCCTTTTTAGAAAATTGTAGTAAACATATTTTATTTTACATATGTTAAAACGCACTTATTTAATTTCATGAAATTTCGAAAAATTAAATTGACTTAAATTTTTTTTTATGGTGGCCTCTAAATGACATTATCGTTAAAAGATCACGTTTTTTAAGAGCTGTCTTTCCTTTACTTGGAAACAGACTTGAAATTTTTTTTCATCAGTGAAAAGCATTAAATATATCTTCATGTACGTGTACAAGGGACATAACTCTGCTTCTGTTGAAGTAAGAGACAAGCTAGCGGAAGATCGTGAACAGAATCAAGGTCACGATGAAATTACTAATTATCTTGCTTGAAGATATGTTTATCCTCCGGAAGCTATGTGGAGACCGTCAGAGTTCAAGCTGCATAAAACATCTCACAATGTCTATAGATTGCTGTACATCTTGAAGACCAACAAAGGGTCAACGCTCAGCAAGTTTCTCAGGCAAAGAGAGAGCGTAACACTACTCTCATTGCATGGTTTAAAATGAATGACCATGATGATGATGAATAAGCATGATGATGATGCAAGGAACCTCTTGTTCCTTGACATTCCTCTGAATTTTGTGCTTAATAAGCGCACTAGAACATGGAAACCAAGAGAAGGGAATACTAATATCATCAGGAGAATGTATACAATGAGCTTAAGAGACACGGAAAAAATTCCCTTGCGAATGTTGCTGCTGTTTGTTTCAGGAGCCGTGAGCTTCTAGAATTTGCGCACTGTAGAAAGTGAAATCTTGTCAACATTTAAGGCATCATGGTATTGTCTTCTCTCAAACGATGACACACTGTAATATACATTGATAGAAGCTGCTGCCTGTCGGATGACCTTAGAGTTGCGTGATATGCTTGCTGTCCTGTGCACGTATATGAACCCTGCAAATGCTCTTCACCAACTCTAGGAATCCAGCATTGAAGATTTCTTGCACCAAGTTTTTAATTCGAACCACGCAGAAAACATGGCACCGCACTCACTTAATAAAATTCTGATAGAGAATGGCATTAATTGTTACAAATTGGGCTGCTCGAACCTACTGGAGTACCGCAGCTTGGCCATCATGAAGACATCGGTCACCCAGGCATTGCAATACAAGGTGATCATAGAAGCCCCATCGAAGGTGATTAAATCCAGGTTTCGTAAATAATGTGCACGTTATGAAGTGCATTACAAACGCTGTTCTCCATGAGTGGGACAGGCAATTAGAACAAACTATGGATAATCTTTCCACTTGACAGTAGTGTAGAGGAAATGCCTGCCCAAGCACCACTGCACACGTTGCAACTGTTCCTATGCCGATAAGAATTATGGTATTAAACATATAGATCTTGCCACAGCCTCCTGCCGGATCTACATATAAACAGGAGTGATTGGGAACCTCATCGCGCCTCTTCTTATCTAAATATGTTAGCACAGCATTAACAATCAGTCTCTGTAAATCAGTAAGTACACTGTGTTGCAGCAAAATCCGACACTTGACAAAAAGAAAACCAAATAGGCAATAAAAACAAAAGTTGTATATGCAGAGACCCGGCAGTTTATTTAGCAACTCAATAATGTTCCTCGACAGTTTATTCAGCAACATTTAGAGTTATATACTACATTATTTTTCATTGTAACCGCCGCCGGCGACGACAATCTCAAGACGGGCGCGAAATGAGTCACACACTTTGGCGAACATGTCCAGAGCGGCGTGTCGTGGGAGTGCTTGTTGGTCTTCGCCTCGATAACGCCCCAGAAGAAATAGTCAAGGGGGTTGCATTCAGGGTGGCCACAAGTCCGGCGACCAGTGGTGAGGAACATTGTTGAGTTGCTAAATAAACTGTCGGTTATCTGCATATACAATTTTCGTTTTTATTGCCTATTTTGGTTTTCCTTTTGTCAAGTGTCGGATTTTACTGCAACACAGTGTACTTACTGATTCACAGAGACTGATTGCTAATGTTGTGCTTACATCTTTAGATAAGAAGAGGCGCGGTGAGGTTCCCAATCACTCCTGTTTATATGTAGATCCGGCAGGAGGCTGTGGCAAGATCTATATGTTTAATACCATAATTCTTATCTGCATAGGAACAGTTGCAACGTCTGCAGTGGTGCTTGGGCAGGCATTTCCTCTACACTACTGTCAAGTGGAAAGATTATCCATAGTTTGTTCTAATTGCCTGTCCCACTCATGGAGAACAGCGTTTGTAATGCACTTCATAACGTGCACATTATTTACGAAACCTGGATTTAATCACATTCGATGGGGCGTCTGTGATTCCTTCATTTGCTCTTCATGTTATTGTTAAAGACTTGTGAGATATCACTTTGTTGATATTTTGGTGGAAACCTTGTGCTCTTGGGGGAGACTTTAGGCAAATCCTACTCATATTGCCAAGAATAACTCGTGAGGCAATCACTGAAATCTGTATTACAAATTCTCCATTACGGCTGATTTCCATCCAGTACAGTTTAAGCCAAAACATCAGGACAATTACAGATCAAAAGAAATTTGTAGCATGGCGCTTGAATGTTGGAAATGGAACATCAGCAGCTTCACAAGATCCTAATCTTGCTGTTGATGACATAGAAGAGCCTCAAATTTCATGGGTTCACGGCTCTCTTGTGGATGATATCTTTACACACTACATCTGAGGAAGGTAGAAGCAGCAGAGTAATTCTTTAGCCAAAGAACTCAGACTACCTCCTGTTCAATGAAAAAGATTTGAGACAACTTCCAGGTGATTGCAGCACCTATTATATTGGAGATAAAATTTTGACAGCTGATCCTGCTGGGGCTTAGCGCTACTCACTTGAATGTCTAAACTCTTTGACACCGTCAGGAATGACTACTCATAAACTGAGTTTAAAACCGGGCTTAATAGTAATGCTTCTTTGTAATAGTTCTATCCAGAATGGAATCTTCAATGGTAAAAAAAAAACTGGAAGTGGTGGGCATGCATCAACATGCAATTTAGGTTTCCTTGATTAGCGACTCGCTAATTGGCAGACTTGTTTTCATCCCTAGAATAAAGCTGACTCAAACTTGCCATTCAACCCACTTTCATGTCTGTTTGTCATATGTCATGTCTATTAACAAATCCCAGGGACAGACGTTTGAGAAGGTGTAATTGTTCTTACCTCGACCAGTGTTCAGTCAAGGGTAATTGTATGTGACATACTCTAGAGCTCCCAAACTCTTAGATGTAAAAGTTGATGGAGACAGACAAGGAAGGAAGAGAGGGCGAACTGTTACTAAGAACATTGTCTGACGAGAGGCACTGACTTGAAGCAGTGGAGAGTTTTCAGATATTCTGGAGACCCTTGATTACATTAGGTATGTGTCCTTGGTTTTATATATATATATATCGAGATTGATTTGATTAGCAAATCAAAAGTTCGAGGGTTTTTCGAAACGAGTCTAGTTATCTCTCTCTCTCTCTCTCTCTCTCTCTCTATATATATATATATATATATATATATATATATATATATATATATATATATATATATACATGAATATTTTTTATAGGAGGAAACTATTTCTCTGTGGATTGTATATAGTTTTGTACATATATAGGCCTATTGTTTTCTGTATTCATAAATATTGTGAGAGGGTACCCCGGACAGATTGTCATTGGCAATCTTTGCCCACATGTATTTCCTAAGTATTTCTATGCGTTGTTTATTTTCACAGACTATGAGTATGTATTTCTTTTTTAAAAAAAGAAAGAATATGAGAGCTAAGCCTTATGTATTTGTAAATATAACAGTACAAATATACGTAACTAGCAGCATGGCCCGGCGTTGCCCGTGCTTGATTCAAAAATAGTACGACTAATAAAGCAATCGCTATCACAGACATACAACAGATAGATAGATAGATAGATAGATAGATAGATAGATAGATAGATAGATTTTCATTATTTGCTGCCTACGTATCTCATTCTATAATATATAAAGAGATTTTAATTGTTCCTTCTTTAATGCCTTATTTTTATACATACATACATACATACATACATACATATATACATATATATATATATATATATATATATATATATATAGAGAGAGAGAGAGAGAGAGACAGAGACAGAGACAGAGACAGAGAGTGTTTATTGCTTACTCAAGTTTTTATCAGTCGTTCCGTGGAAATTCGATGGGTTCCGCTAGTTATTATTATTATTATTATTATTATTATTATTATTATTATTATTATTATTATCATCCTGTAACTTTCTCGTCTGAGTTATAAAGGC